>CATIWF010028185.1:0-30340 GCA_949630135.1 Balakata baccata
ATTCGGAAATTGTGTCCGATATAATATTAAGGAGTTAATATTATATTTCCGTTTCGATAAAATTATTAACCTTATAAGTCACACCAAATTATTTATTAGTCTAGTCCATATAAAGATGTGAAGAGTAATTTAATTAAGAATTAAATTAGAAATGATCATATATATTTTTGAGTTAAAATTAATATTGATTAATTTTAACTATTTCTCTTATTTATAATTTTAATTAAAGTGTTAATTAGAATTATAATTAATTTAATTTAATTGTTAATTAAATTAATTATAGTGGTATATTAAAGTAATTACCACTATAATAGAAGAGAAGATTGATTCTATGATTAATGATGGTAGTTAGAAATGAGCTATGCAATTGTTGCACCATCATTGTATCATAAATCAAAATTAAAAAAAAAAAGGAAAAAGTCAAAAAAAAATTTTCTTGTCTGCAAACCTCATTAATGAGGTTGAAAATTTTTTTTGGTTGGCCAAACTTTGGCCTTCTCCTCCTTAATCACTTCTTCTTCTTCTTTCAGTTTTTCTTAATTACATTCTCTTCTTTCCCTTCATTTTTTCTTAATTTTCTTCTGAAAGTTTTAAGAAAACTTTCGTCTGGTTCAAAAGATTTTCTCTCAAACAAAAATTGTTTTTATTCTTAAAAATTTTCTTTCTCTCATATGGTATGAGCATTGAAAGAAAAATATTAAGAAAAGTTTCTAAAGAGTTAGTAGCTAAGAACCTTGCCAGAAGAATAAATTTGTGATCATACATCTGGGACTAGCAAAAAGGAGTTCATCAACGCAAACAAAGCTTTTGGTCTTTTTGTTTGATTTGCACCTTGGTGATCTCAGTAATAAAAAGTTTGTCTGAATCCTTTTATTTTTCTATTTTGTTCTTTAAATCATGAAATGATCTTAACAAAATGGATTTTATCCATAAAAGTTAACAAAATATGTTTTGTTAAATGTTATGGATAAATGTTTAAGGTTAACATAAAAAGTATGTTTTCATATCATGCAATATTTGATTGCATGTTTTAGTAAAATTAAAAATTTTTGAAATCTATAATTTTGATCGAGACCTAGAACTCCTCTCAATCCAAATTAAATAAATGCTTCCACTGTCATCCAACAGAAAGAAGTAAAGAACTTGGGTTATTGGTACTTTATACAGGGATGTAGTTTTCGAAAAACGGAGAAACTCACATATAGGGCCCATATACACATGCCATATCAGCACTTATTTTAGAACATAATTTCTTATTTATGTTCAAATTAGAGTTTCATTGTTCATCACTCCACAATCAGATTTTCCATGCTTAGTTGCTGATCATTATTTCGCTGATTTTACATCGCTTTCTTTTGTCATGTTGTTCATCGCATTGTAAGAGATTAAAGCACTCATTTTAGAACCATATGCTTAGTTGCTGAAACATATCATTTTCAAAACATATGGTTCATTTATTTCATTTGCTTTTTTATCTTTTTCAAGCCTAAGGTCCATCAATTCATATGCAATTGCTCTTCACTATTACGACAATTGTTCATCACATATTCATGCCAAGATGGAGACAATTTGTAAAGTCACATATGGGGCCCACATGCACATGATATATTAACACATCATATGCATAAATGACGTTGCTTGTAAGGGAAGCAAACATAAGAGGAGTATACAGCACTCCTTTGGTAAGAAAGAGAATTACAATGTTAATCTTTTACAATCAGTGAGTTCATAACTCCATGCTTAATTGATCAACATTATTACGATGATTGTACATCACTTATTGCGTATTTTGTTCGGCATCGTTGAAGAGTTTAATCATCCTTTCATATTGCATTGGCAATCCTTAAATAATACTAGTTATGCTTCTCTATTTAGTTCATTTGCATTATATATTTTTAGAGGCATATGGTCCATCAATTCATATGCATTTGCTTACCGTTATTACTACAATTGGTCATCACATATTGATATATTATTTGAATATATTGTTTAAAGGCAAAAACAATATAAAATAAGATAAAATAATAATAATAATAATTCGATAAATTTGTGTTGTACACTGCACATACCTATATTAATCAACTGTATTGGTTGCATAACTTTCATGACTTTCTCTCTGCATTCGTGGATCGAAAATCTCAACTTTGAAGCTATATTGCCTCCCTGATCTTTAGATTGACTGCCTTAGCAAATACGAATTATGCAATAAACATAAGCAATAATGTGGCCTTTTTCAACTACGGCTTTTTCCAAAAATTTAATATCACTATTCGAACTGGTACTAAAGCATTGGAATACTCCTCTAAATAATGTTTCTAGGTTTCCACTTTTCACGCACTTCTAAAAAATATGTTGGCTTCAGGTCTCAAATTCCATCAAGAGTGTAGGAAAGAGTTGATGTTGATATGCTCAATGATGTATTCTTCTTCTTGTGTTACTGATTTAAGAAAGACTTTAAGTTGCTTTGCATTTCAATAGGTTTGTGAATGATGCTAAAGATGCAAAGATTAATCTTAGTGTATCATTTAGCATGTGCTTAATCTTTTTGTTTGCACTGTCGTATCCCATATTTTCTTTCTAATTAACCGATTGCTTCCAAGTGAAGGGTTTTTTTTTTTAACTATCATATTAATTGTGACTATGGCAAACTCTAATTATATAGTAGCATTAATTGTATAAATTAACGCAACATGACTATTTATTTGTCTCGAAGTGTCGCATATTAAAATATTTTAGTTTAGTTACAGAATTTACATTGAACGAACAATTTTAATGGCGTTAAAGAGTCTATACGACATCATTTTGTTGTTCATAAACATTGTTTGAGGATTAAATTGTTACATCATTTTCTTGTATATGTCTTATGTTTGTAGTGATAATCAGTATTTAATTTTTTTTAAAAAGTATAATCAGTATTTAATTAGATGCCAATGTTGACTGGCTGACATGACATGCCAACAAAATGCCAGATCATCTTATTTGAATGAAATTTTAAATTTGATACCAAATTGCAACATTTATAAAAGTTTTGGTACTGATCTGTTAAAATAAAAAACGTTCAGTATCAATTTGTAACAAAATGACAATGTTTTATACCATTTGTACAATTACCCCGAAATTAGGGGATAGTTATAAATTTCAGAGGCGAAATTTTTTATGGCAGTCTATCTGGAATGTCAAACAAAATATTAGGATTTTAGGGTTTCTCTTGATAGCATACGAATGAAAAAAATAGGGATTTCCTATGACGCCTCACCTATATAACAGGAATAGTCTCATAATAAAGGTAGAATGCACAACTAAGTTGAACTAATATCGGTTCACATAAAAACCTTTTCCATATTAATATACATATGTACTTTTATTTTTCTTTTCTCTTTTATTACCAACATATTCGATTCATGGCTATAAGCCTCATATATATATATATATGCTTCTTAATTACGTATCATATCCACAACCCCAAATGCATGTTTATATACAATACAAGAGATGGTGTCTTAAACCCATAAACTAGGTCACAAAGTCTTACTCTAAATGGGCACTATATTCTCTTGTCAGTTTTTCAAACTATACTATCTACAAGCTCCTGAACCTACGTAAGAAAAACTCACACTAAGTCATCTCTAGCTTAGAGATACATATAAGCATTGAAATTTTCCCATGCAATCACAAAAGTAAATGCTTGAAAATATATCATGGCATAAAAATGCATAACCCATTGCATAAATATCATGGAGAAATGACATAACAAACTCAAGCAATACTCATGTTTACATCATATTACTTATTACGTTCTTTATCAAATTGTTCATTCTTTACATATTCCATGTCTCATTTCTCACTTTAATACATATGTACTTTTATTTTTCTTTTCTCTTTTATTACCAACATATTCGATTCATGGCTATAAGCCTCATATATATATATATATATATATATGCTTCTTAATTACATATCACATCTACAACCCCAAATGCATGTTTATATTACAATACAAGAGATGGTGTCTTAAACCCATAAACTGGGTCACAAAGTCTTACTCTAAATGGGCACTATATTCTCTTGTCAGTTTCTCAAACTATACTATCTACAAGCTCCTGAACCTACATAAGAAAAACTCATACTAAGTCATCTCTAACTTAGAGGTACATATAGGCATTGAAATTTTCCCATGCAATCACAAAAGTACATGCATGAAAATATATCATGGCATAAAAATGCATAACCCATTGCATAAATATCATGGAGAAATGACATAACAAACTCAAGTAATACTCATGTTTACGTCATATTACTTATTACGTTCTTTATCAAATTGTTCATTCTTTACATATTCCATGTCTCATTTCTCACTTTAATATATAGCTTTATTAAATATTAAACCATATTTCATCTCTTTTTTTATAAAACAACATCATTATCGGACTGGACGGATACGGGTGTGAAGTAGGAGTGCTCATACCTAAGCTTACCACCCTACTCACCATAGTCTCAAGTCAAGAAAGCTTACCAAGCTCAAAATAACTTAACTGAGTATAAATCTATGATTACTAGGAGCAGAGATGCTTACCAAGCTCCATTCTCCCTGTCCTCACTTATAGGCTCATCGATACGTATCGCTTATTCTCTTAATGGTGCACCACCTACCCTAAAGTAGTCCTTAGGTAGAGTAATAGACATTTATAACACTATATCTTCTCATTTTGTATCCCCATCTTATGTATTTCATCAATATTTATAACATATAATCATAATCACATAACATATTTAGGTCAACAAACACTTTTTCATATAGTATAATATCATACTCTATCATTTAGGTATATTCGGCATATTTCGGACCAACTAAAATATTACTGAAACAAAATTTACTTTTGCTGTGAACAGTGTTTTCACAGCCATGAATTTTTAGGTTGGGCGTGAAGTTAGGTTGTGAAAACTACCGGATCTATGTTCTTAGTCATGACAGTTTTCAGCTTAGTTGTGATGCTGGTTGTGAAATGATCTAACTTGTTCCTATCATCATATTTTAACAAAATTCAATTCTAAAGACTTCCTACTCACATATAACAATCATTCTTGGGCATATAACACAATCATCCTCAAGTTTACATGACTCAAATCATCACTTTTTCGGTTTACAACTAAGCTCAACAACACAAGCAACACACACAATTCACATTTAAAGCACATATGACATTATTATGCTCATTTAACATTTAATACACATTCAAATATCCAAATTAACTTCTTTAACATTTAAACATGTCATTTCATGCTTTCTTAATTCATAATATTACCTTATTAATCAAATAAGCATGCTCAAACTATATTAATGCACACAACACATCACTTACATGAATTTATCATGTTCAAGGGGCAAATAACAATGCAAATATTTACAAACCTTTATCAAGAGCTTGACCAAAACCAAATTAAGGAGCTATTCTACTCCCTTTGATGTTCTCCTCCTTCTTTTCCTTAGTTCCCTATCACAAACATACCCGTATATCAAATTCTATCTCTATATAAACATAGCAAAAATGTAAAACTAACCCATGCTTCCCAAACTATGGTTATTATGCATGTTTCTAACTCAATATCATGATATCTCACTTTCCACAACTTCAAAGAACACTTTTCTCATGAAAATCCATCACCCTTTCTTCCAACCTAACCCATCCTCCATAGTTCTTCATCCAACATACACAATCTCTTTATATAGCTTCATAATCATAACTAAAAGATGGAGTTCTTGTGTTTTCTTACCTCTTGATGGTAGAAAACACCTTAGATCATGTAGAAAAGTCGAGCTCTCCCTTACTTGCACTTTCTCTCTCCTCCAACTCTTCCTTTATGTTGACAAATCCTTCAAATCTCACTTTGATCTTAGTTTCTCTCTTAGTTTTAGTGTTTGATCACTCAAAAATCCATGGAGAAACACTCACATGGCAGAAAACACCATACAGACCCAACTGTATGGATAGTTCTTTGGGTTTGAGAGTTGATAAGGTGGTGAAAAATGAAAATAAAATAGTGTAAAAAGCTTTTATACCAAATCTTTCACGATCATGAACAAAAACCTTCACAGTCATAAAGGTCTACCGTAGCAGCTGCTTTTGAAAAGTCAAAATTTTATCTCGAACCCAACCTTCACAGCCGTGAACCACTTTGTCATAGGCATGAATCATTTATTTTCCATATTTCTTCATTTATTTCATCCCTCTCTTCAAGCAAAGCCAAAATTAACCAATATACCCCACATATACCTCATGTATACCCTTATATACCTCCAATACACCTCTCATATGCATCATATATATCCCTATATACCTCCAATACAGCTCTCATATTTTCCAAAACTAATTCATCTATGCATTTTTTTTATAAAATTCATCAAATACTCCTCATGTGTACCCTCATATATTTCCAATACAACTCTCATATGTTTCCAAAACCAAAATACCACTCATATGTCATTTACTCATATGTTACAACGAAGCCCTAGATAAAGGGTGTTACATTTCCAAATATAATATAAATTAAGATGGGTCGGATGACAACCGTGAGATTGAACAGCTCTAATTTGAGGAATGAAGCTATGGTAAAGTTGATCCTGCGAGTCCCTCTTTTGATGCACATTATTGTTATTGTCTTTTTTCTAAAAAAATTTCTATGTTATTTGCATTTTGGTCTAGCATAAATTAGTTTCGTTGTTAGTTTAATTCTCATTATTAGGCATTAACGCATTACCCGCATTCTAATTAAACTGTTTGCTATTATGTGTCTTTTAATACAATTAAAGGTTGCTACATAGGTCATTTACTCATATGTTACAACTAAGCCATAGATAAAGGGTGTTACATTTCCAACACATTTCCAAATACAATAGAAATTAAGATGGGTCGCATGGCAACTGTGAGATTGAATAGCTCTAATTTGAGGAATGAAGCTGTGGTAAAGTTGATCTTGCGAGTCCCTCTTTTGATGCACATTATTGTTATTGTCCTTTTTCAAAAAAAAAAATTCTATGTTATTTGCATTTTGGTCTAGCAATAAATTAGTTTCTTTGTCAGTTTAATTCTCATTATTAGGCATTAACGCATTACCTGCATTCTAATCAAACTGCTTACTGTTATGTCTTTTAATACAATTAAAGGTTGCTAACAAATGGTTCATACAAGCGTTGTTGGGAAATAACAAGCAAAAGAATTTTGAATTTCTATTACCCAATGGAGTGAAATTTCCTGTTGTTGTAAAGCAACAAAACACCAATGTATTTATAGAAGTGGGAGAGTTTTTTCATTTAGGAAAGATGCAAATAAATTATAAGTTATTTTTGGAGAGTCGTGGCAATGTGGACATATTTGTTAACATTTATTATCAAAATCAAAATGAGATTGATTACCAGTCCATTTTACCTAATTCTCTGGAAGGTAAACTTTATTATAACTTATATTTTTATAAGTTAAAGTTTGCCTAGATTTGATATTTCATAAATGGTTTTGACTTTTGACAATTATAAAATTTTCAAATCAAGATATCAATCATGATGAAGAAATTGACGAGATATCATTCATTGTTGAATGCAAGTCAACTAAGTTCGGAAATCATTTGGTAACATTTATTTTGATTTATTTGCGATGATATTCATATATATAGGAATTTGCTTAATATGAGTTTGTGAAGGGTTAACAGAACATTATCAAATACTAATGAAAATATTTTCAATTTAAAAAAAAAATGAATGCAGTGTATTCCACAGGTTGCAGCTAAAATTTTTGGAGAGGAGGACAGGGATATAATCATTCAGATTGGTAACATATGTCGAATCATACAAAATTATTTTGCTTTTTTAACCAATTTCAAATTTATACAATGAAAAGAATGTACCTATTAGTGATTTAACTTTCTTGTATTCTTCCTTGCTTTCTCCAACACTTCATTTTTATTTTCGTTCACATCCAATGATAAAAATGTGTGCATAATATTTGGCTCTTAGGGACTCCAAAATCAATTCCTATATAACATAATAAGAAAATAATCATAAACACATGATAATGATTATTTACACATATAGATGCTTTGTAACATACATTATCTCTATGAAAGCTCAATTCCCATTCATCGCCTTGTGCAAAGTATGTCTCCATATGCCAAATGCAAAAAAGTTCACAGTCAATAGTATCGTTGATGTGATGTTAATTTATAACGCATATTGCATGTGATTGATGCCGTTAGTTTTCTTTAGATTTAGTTTCTTTTAATTACGTTTTTGTTTATGTAGGTAGTGGTACGGAAAATGAAGAATTTCAAGGCCATTCGTGCTAAATTGAAGCCCGGGAAGGCTGAAAGCGAGAAGCGAGGAGTTGCGAGCATAATTCAATTGAGCAGCATCATGCGCGGGCCGTACAGTTGTGGGACATTACACACTGTGCACAACCCATACAGGTAGCACAACTCATGCACAGCAAGGCAAAGGATTGGGCGAGCAAGAAGCGTGGGGGTTCATTTTCTTCAAAGTAGTCATAGTGCATGACCCGTGCATGATAATGAGTTGAAGTTCCGCATTTTTAATAGACGATCCGACCATGGATTATATGGGACTATGTTTTGCAACTCAATTCCTATTGGCTTGAACTTCTTTTTGATATGTAATTAGTAAATAATTGGGGACTAAAAAGGAATTTTTTTGGAAGATTGGATTTTTTGTAATTAACTTAGGTATAAAAGGGAATTTTTAGGGCATTGGCATTTAAAGTAGTTGATGCATTTTAGTTTAGTTATTTATTTTGGTTGTGCATTTGTTATTTCCTTTTAGGAGATAATTCCGGTTGTATGCTAGCTACTAACAAAAAGGCAAAGTCAAACGAAGCATCCACACACGGTAGATACGAGTTGCAATCTAGAGCTCAAAGACAAGAAGAATTGTTGAATGAAGAGAAGGAAGAACCACAATTCCACTAAGAATTAGTAATTGAAGTAGAAAGGGAGCAAATACCTGAAGAGATGGCTGATCAAGTTGGGGAAAGAGAACCCCCACCACTACTATAAAGACAAGTACCTGCGAGGTAACTTCCTATGAAAGATTATGCTAGACCGATTATAAGCAACACCACCTCGTGCATAGTGTTGGGAGAGGTAGCAAGAAACTATGAACTGAACAGTATCCATTTCAATATGCTGTCATCTTTATATAGGTTGCCTAATGAAGATTCTTTTTCCTTTATAAGGGAGTTTTATAGCACTCTTCCTTTGAACTCTCTCTAAGAGGACCAGCTGAGAATGTGTTGTTTCCTATATACCTTAAAGGATAAAGCAAAAGCATGGCTAATGACACTGCCCTTTAACTCTCTAAATTACCGGGATGAGGTGTACCATAAATTTATGAGCAAGTTCTACTCATACTAGAAGACAAGAGAACTTAGGATTGATATTCAAAATTTTTATCAGAAAGATTTTGAGACTTTTCATGAGATTTGGGACAGATTCAAGATATTGCTACTACAGTGTCCCCATCACGGGTTTCCATTACCAGTGGTGACTTAAGCCTTCTATGATTGGATGTCTCAACAATATCAATATATGATAGATAATGCAGTTAGTGGAGCGATAGGAGAGAGAACAGCTAAAAAGTTATACAATATTTATAAAATGCTAGGTGCAAATTCTCAGCAAAAGAGGATTAGAGGAAGGAAGGCGGTTGTTAATAAAGTTTCAAGCGGCAATGAACTAACATCCTAGATAGCTAAGCTAACCAAACAAGCCCGGATGTTGGTCAAATAATAGAAATGCACCGTGTCCTATTATTTATGTTTATGCAAGTAATGACATAGAGCAGGCAAATGTGATGAATTCCTTCCAGCTAAGGACACCGAACAACCCATATTCGAATACATATAACCGGGGCTGGAGGGATCACCCTAATTTCTCTTGGAAGAATAATGATCAAAGCCAACCTTAGCAACAAAGAAACCTAACCACTCAATACCAAAATCTTAGCAATCAGCCTATGTACCCAATGCAAGGCTACACTGGACCTTCAAATTCACAAAAGAAACCAACTCTGGAAAAGACATTACAGAGTTTTATAGTAGCCACCTATGACAAAACCGATAGAATAGACACGATGGTGGATTCTATTGAAGCCTCTTTGAAGCGGTTAGAGATTTAGGTTGGATAGATTACAGAAATAGTACAAGAAAATAGGAAGGGAAAGCTACCTAGTCAACTAGAACAAGTCAAGGCAGTAACAGTCCTTCGAAGCAGTAAGGCATATGATAATAAGGTTGAGGTAACTAATGATGATGAAAATTCTTTCTTTTCAGGGGATAAGACAGATCAAGATAGTAGGAAGGAGCAGATAGAGGATGGGAAATAGGAAGTTAAAAAGAAGCGGAGGATCTGGGGCTATTAATTAATGAGAAAAATCATTTTTTCGGACCTGCATTTCACAATACTAAGGAGCCATACAAGCCTCCAATCCCTTTTCCTGGCTGACTGAAGGAGAAGAAAAATGATAAGGAGTTTGTTGATTTCTTTAAAACGTTTTCTAAGGTGGAAATTAACATTCCTTTATTGGATGTGATCAGGATAATGCTCTCTTATGCGAAGTTCTTCAAGGAGTTAGCTTCAACAAAGAGGAGATATAGGAGCAATGAAAAGGTAATGGTTAATAGGATAGCGAGCGCCATTTTGCAACAACAACTACCTTCCGAAATGAAAGATCCTAGAAGCTTCATTATGGATATCACTATGGGAGATAAAAAGGTAGCAAAGGCCATGTTCAACCTGGGTGCAAATATAAACCTTTTGCCATACTCAATTGGGTTTGGGAGAGCTAAAACCCACTACCATGTGGCTTCAATTGGCTAACAGGTTAGTCAAGTATCCCAGAGATATAGTAGAGGATTTATTGGTCCAGATTGGTAAGTTAATCATCCTTGCTAATTTTGTTGTTCTTGACATGGAAACCTCCCCCTTTAGAGATAAATAGCAAACCATTATTCTTGGTAGACCATTTATGGCAACTACCAAAACTATTATTGATGTCGAAAATGGGAAGCTTTTGATGACGATTTTGGGAGAAATAGTTGAATTTAAAGTGTTCGATTCTTTATCCCATCCTTCTACTATTTCTCTTTATAAATGCACTTACATTGACTGTCTAGATTCCATTGTTTATGATTTTTATTTGCAGGATGCTGAAACTGAAACTAGAAAAGCTCTGAGTGTAGAGGAATTAGATGATGACCCTTGTGAGGATGAGACCTCTCACACCTAAGGAGAGGAACAACCTTAGTGAACCCCTTCATTACAATTGAAAGAACTCCTATCCACCCTTAAATATGCCTTTCTAGGAGAAGGAAATACATACCCGATCATTATAGCTTCAGACCTTTCCCCTAGCGAAGAAGAATCTGTGGTAAGAGAGTTGAGTAGACTTAGGAAAGCCATTAGGTGGGGGATATCATATATTAAGGGCATTAGTCCTACCATGTGCATGCATAAAATCATTTTAGAGGATAATGCCAAGACTATTAGAGACACCCAACATAGGCTTAACCCAAACATGCAAGAAGTAGTAAAGAAGGAATTTCAAAAGCTCCTAGATGAGGGCATAATTTACCCTATTTCTGATAGTGAGTGGGTGAGTCTGGTCCATGTTGTCCCCAAGAAATCCTTAATTATTGTGGTGAATAATGACAAAGGGGAATTAGTACCAACTAGGACCGTAATAGGGTGGAGAATGTATATTGACTATCAGAAGTTTAATTTAGCAGCAAAAAATGACCATTTTCCACTTTCATTTATTGATCAAATTTTAGAAAAATTATCGAGTCACGCTTACTATTATTTTCTTGATGGTCTTTTAGGTTATTATCAAGTGCCAATTGCTCTAGAAGACCAGGAGAAGACGACTTTCACTTATCCCTTTGGTACTTTTGCATTTAGACGGATGCCATTCAAATTATGCAATGCCCCTGTTACATTTTAAAGGTGCATGTTCTCTATCTTTTTTGACATGCTTGAGGAGTGTATTTAAGTATTTATGGATGATTTTTCAGTGTTTGGCACCTCCTTTGATGCATGCTTGAAAATTTTGTCACTTGTGCTTGAGATAAGCATCGAGAATAATCTTACTCTTTGTTGGGAAAAAAGCCATTTCATGATTAAACAGGGGATTGTTTTGGGTCATGTAGTTTCAAGTAAAGGAATTGAGGTAGACAAGGAAAAAATCGATTTAATTGTCAAATTGCCCCCACCGACTTTGGTCAAGGGTATTATAAGCTTCCTTGGATTTTATAGACATTTCATCAAAGATTTTTCTAAAATTGCCCGTCCATTAACCAATGATGTTGACTTTGTATTTAATGCTAAGTGTCTTAATGTTTTTAATATCTTGAAAGAGAGACTGACTATTGCTCCTATGATTATGGCACTAGATTGGTCCTTACCCTTTGAAATCGTGTGGGATGCCAGTGATTATGCCATTGGGGCTGTACTTGGGCAAAGGGTAGATAAAGCATTGCATGTTATATATTATGCTATTAGGACCCTAGACGATTCTCAAGTAAATTACTCCACTACTGAAAAAGAACTTCTGGCTACGGTATTTTCATTGGATAAATTTTGGTCTTATTTATTAGGGTCTAAAGTTATTGTTCATTCAGACTATACAGCCTTAAGGTATCTTTTGACCAAACCCAATGCCAAACCAAGATTGATTAGATGGGTGCTTTTATTGCAAAAATTTGACTTAGAAATTAAAGATAAAAAAGGAAGTGAAATTCTAGTAGCTGACCATCTCTCGGTTAATTTCTAATTTTGATGTTTTGGCCTCCAAAAAGGTGATTGTCGAAACTTTTCCTGATGAACAATTGTTTTCAGTGATTCATGAGCCATGGTATGCATCTTAAGACCTGACATGCCCTTTTAGGAGAAGAAAAGATTTTTGTCTGTGTGCAGGAAATATTTCTGGGATGAACCTTATCTTTTCAAGATCTGTGTTGACCAAATCATCTGAAGATGTGTTCCTGAGAATGAGTAGCAGCGCATCTTGACCTTTTGCCATCAACTTCAGTGTGGGGGTCATTTTGATGGTAAGAAAACAGCCCACAAAGTCCTTCAAGCAGGCTTCTTCTGGCCCATCCTGTTTAAAGATGCTCATTCTTTTTCCTTGCAATGTGACAAATGCCAAAAAAGTGGGAACATATGTAAGAGAAATGAAATGCCTCAAATAAGAGAAATCAAATACCTTAAAATTATAACCTTGTGGTTGAATTGTTTGACGTTTGGGGTGTAGATTTTATAGGACCCTTTCCCCTTTCTAATGGTTAAGAGTATAACCTTATTACGGTTGATTATGTGCCTAAATGGCTAAAAGCGATTCCTACCAAAACTAATGATGCTAATATGGTTGTGAAGTTTGTGAAGGATAATATTTTTACCAAGTTTGGGACCCCTAAAGTTAGTGATGGTGGAAGTCATTTTTGTAACAAGGTGTTTGACAGGCTCTTAAAAAAGTATGGAATCACACACCGAGTGGCGGTACCATACCATCCTCAAACTTCAATCAAGTAGAGGTGAGCAATAGACAGATAAAATCCATTTTGGAGAAAACGGTTCACCCATCACACAAGGATTAGGCATTGAAGCTAAATGATGCACTATGGGCATACCGAACTGCATATAAAACCCCAATTGATATGAGCCCATTCCATTTAGTTTTTAGCAAAGCATGTCACTTATTGGTAGAGTTAGAACATAAAGCCTACTAGGCCACAAAGGCTCTTAACCTTGAGCTCGATGAGGCTGGGGAAGTATAGAAGTTGCAATTACATGAGTTAGACTAGTTGAGACAAGGGGCGTATGAAAATGCCAAGCTTTACAAAGAGAGGGCAAAGCTAATACATTACAAACTTCTAATCCGTAAAGTGCTGATTCTTGGAATGAGGGTATTATTGTTTAACTCGAGGTTTAAATTGGTTCTAGGTAAACCACAATCAAGGTGGAGTGGCCCTTTCACATTGACTGAAATTTTTTGGCATGGGGCTTTGGAACTCCAACACCCCATTGGGAAACATTTAAAGTGAATGAACAATGGGTCAAGAGGTATTATGAAGGCACACCTTTAAGGAAGATAGTAGAGACCATACCGTTGAAGACCCCGTAGTTTTGAAGCCAAAGACATCTTTCCTAGATGTTAAATATGGCGCTTCTTGGGAAGCAACCCAAGCTTAGGACATATCATTTTTCACTTATTAGATTTAATGTTTTTAATTTTGTTAGTCATTGTCTTTTTTATTTTACTCTCAACCCCGTACGTTAATGCATCTAATAGAACTTAATTATGGTGTTGGTTGTGCTGCAGGAGAGACACGAAATCAATATGGAGGAGTAATGCTAGAAACTATGAGCAAGCACTATGCATGACCCGCGCAGGAGCTGGCGAGGATGTTCTGTGCATGACTCGTGCATAGTGCACGACCTGCATAAGAGCTGGCAAGGACGTTCTGTGCATGACCCGTGCATAGTTTGTGAGAACATTCTGTGTATGATCCGTGCATAGTACACAACCCATGCACACCTCAACAACTGACTCATTGTGCACACTCTGCACTAAGTGCATGACCTATGCTAGGAGAACGACTCGTGCCTAATGACCTAACCATTTACTATGCACCATGCGTGATCGGGCTCCCCAACAGAAACAAACACGGCACAACCCATGCTGCCTGCCCTAGTTATAAATACCCCCGCCCCTTCAATTATTTTTTTTCTTTCACTCTTCTCTCTTTAACACAACTCGTGCCTCCTCTCCTCCCTCTCACCAAAACCAGCCCTTTTCACCTATTGGTCCTTGATTTCTTCCTCACTTCCATCTCCATTCCCTTGTCTAAGCACAAAACAACAAAGGAAAGACTCCTCCACCTCCAACTCCTCTTTCGATGCTCTGTCACCATCACCCCTTCCCTCTAGCATGCACGCGCAAGTCACTAATAAAGGGAAACAGAAGGCTACAGCCAGTTCTTGTCACCTACATGCGGGAACAACAGACATCGTAGACAGGTATGGTTCCCCCTTCCCTATTTACACTAAGGAGGAAGGAAAGGAATATCTCTGTACCATGGGCAAGTATGACGCTCCTATTCGTTTCTTAGATTTTGATGCTCTGCATGCATTAGCTTATCTAGATAAGGTTGAGAAATTTGCTGCAAACTTATGGTGGTTTAGTTTCATTCATATGTGCACACCTAGCTATAAGCGTCTCATTAGGGAGTTTTTCACTTCCCTGAATGTGCACAATTCATTCACCATGATTAAATTTTGGCTTTATAGCATTGAGTACACAGCCAATATGTCTACTATGCACACTGTTTTTGGTTTTCAAAAAACCGATGCCATACAAGTGCCTAAGGAATTCGATAGGGATAAGGCATGGAAATTTTTCATTGGTCAGGATGTGTTTAGTGCCCATAATGCTAAAAATGGTCCATTCCTTGACCCAATGAATATTGATATGCATAAATTCATGTGCCATGCCATTTTTGGTAAAACTGAGACCAATAAGGTTAGCATCCCTGAATTGGTTTTACTTTAGTGCAAGCATAAGGGCAAACATGTTGTTGCCACATGTGCATTTATTTTTATTACTATGTCACAAATATTGAGCTACTATACTGCCCCTTTGGGATTTGGCCATATTAACACTACACTAGCCATTCACTTGCATGGGTTTGATCCTAACACAACTAATCTAACCAAGCTTAAAGGCGCAACTGATTTTAATTTTATAGTCCTAGCTAGTGCTAAACTTTTGTAGGGTTCATAAGGTTCTTACTCATGGGCACTGCGCACACCTGCAGTTCAGGCATCAGCACCTATGGAAAAAATAAGCTCTGAGGAGGAGAATTATGATGATGACAGTGGGGCGGGCTAGGCCAACATAGCCGATATAGAGGCTAGCATTATGGCTTGCCTAATGAGCCTGGAGGAGTGACAGCAAGCAATGGATGAGCGACAACGATCTATGGAAGAGCATCAACATGCGAGCTTCAAGGTGCTCAAGGCTAGTAATTTGGCACTAGTGGAGCAACTTCGATAGACCCAGCTACTTGTGTAGTAGAACCTAGCTTTTCACCATGCCCCTCCACTGCCCCCTCACCACGACCACCAGTCGTAGTAGCTCTCGCTTTTTAGGGAAATTCTTCACAACCTCACCACCATATTTTTCTTCTTTGTCTTTTGCTTGTTCGAGCCCTTTTGTGATTAGGCTTGGTTTGGTGTAGGGGGATGGAAATTGCTTACCTTGTTTATTTTTACAATTTCTGATTAGTTAGTTTATGTTTTATTTCTTTTAGTTTACCTTTCAATTGAATGTGTTTGCTAGTTTGCTTTTGTTGAAATTGTTTATTTTTGCATGTTTCATTTTGTTTACTTTCGTATATTTAGTTCTGAGTGTTGCGTGTTGCATGCATTTTTGGTTTGTTTGTTTTGTTAAACCACTTGCTCACTTAGTTTGATTTGCTCAATTTTCCTATGATAGCTTATGAAAGAATGCTGAGTATGCTAAGAAATGAGTAACAAGAGTGATTAGACCAGAATGAATTTAATTTCGTAAACATACTTCCAATCGAATACCTTTTAGTATGGTTGGATTGCCTTTTTTTGCTTACAAAGTGTTAGTGATGTTGTTGAGCTAGGAGTTGTATGCATGATTGGGTATGTGCAGAACTTTCCCCACTTATATTGCAACACCCGCAATTTAGGGCCTAGAATTTTGGTAGTTTTTAAAGGGTATTCTGGTAATTAAAAATAAAAATATAAAATGGGTCAATTCTGGCTTATTTTATGTTTTGGTGGGCAGAACTGAATCCAACTCAGGAAAGGCCAGTTCGCAGTCGAGAAAGGTTTCCTACTCGCGACACTACGGTTCCCAATCGGGACTCGCCTCTAGAACTGACGTTATAAATACACATTTTACATTATTTTCCACACCTATTGTAACCCTAGCTGCTCTCTGCACACCCTAAACACTCTAGAGACACATTCCTTCATCCCCCACTGATTCCTCTTGATTCCCCATCCATAAAATCACTCTAAAAGATTCTTTAACAAGATTAAACAAGGGTTGGTAGGAGTTTTACTCTAAGAACACAACCTGAATGCTTTGGGCATATTAGAGGCTGAGTTTCCTCTTATTGTCCTCTCATTTTCTTCGCTAATCAATAAGTGTTCGTATTCCTTAAGCTCTTCTTCGTTTGAGTTCATGATTAACGATTTTGGGTTGGGGATTTCTTTAGTGTAGGGTTTGGTTTTGGTAACCCTATATGTGCATAATGTGTTTAGCCCTCTTTTATGGGTTTGTGAATGTCTTTTCTGATAGGAAACATGGTAGAAGGTAGAAACGACCACCTAGTAGAAGAGGAAGGTTGAAAAGAGAGTTTTCGGCTCCATTGTTAGAAGTTTGTACATATAACCATGTTTATTCGCTTTCTGGCTTCATGATTGCTAGTGAATATGCATTTTTTAATGTTATGCCTCTGATAAATGCCATGAATAATGATTTGAATGGGTTGGACAGAATGGTGTGAATTGATGGCATGGATTATTCATGATATTTTATGTTTAAATGGGTATTTAATGAGTTAAATGGATTGTGGCATATTTATGATGACCAAATGGTATGTTTAAATGATGTATGACATTCTGGAAATTGGTTATATGCCTTAAAATTCAAGAGATTTGGGTCAGCATATAAAAACTGGAATTTTCCTTACTGGTGTCGGGCCTTTCTCGGTCAGAAAAGGGGAGTCTCAGGACTTATGCAACTCCAGGCCTGTACAGCCCTGCGATGGGCTAGACTAACAGCAATAGGGTCGCAACGACACGTTGCATAGTGCCAAGGGATATAAATATGACATGCTTGCATGATTTTGGACATGATGATAATGATTTATGACCTATGCGCTATGGCATAACTTGAGATAAATGAATATGCATACAATGAGATGTGAACCATGATATATTATGGATGCATATATGATGACGTGGATGACTCTATGTGAACTAATTATTGTGGTGTGATATTGAAATGAGATGTTACATGATGATATGCCTTATTACTCATGTGTTATGAGATATCATGGAAAAGTTATTAAGATCATAAGGTTCATGTGATTAAAAAGGAAAAGACATAAATGCCCTTACTCGTACTAGGACTAACTATAGGATAGATAGCATGCCATTAAGGGTGGTTATGGTACCATAAGTTTATCCATGCATTTATTATTGGGTAAGGTGGCTTCAACTCCAAGAGCACCCTTGACCCGGATTGCTAGCAACTATTATTATTGATTATGAGACAAGTTGGCTTCAGCTCCAAGAGCACTCTCGTCTCAATCACAAATACAGATAGTTATGATTAGGTGGGTAAGGTGGATGCAACTTCGAGAGCACCCCTATTCACAACCTGTATCTGATAGTCTAGCGTAGAGTAACTGGACAAATTAAATGTATTACTATTCTTATGAATACAGGAATGACTTCCGCTTACCAGGTACGCTACTTTTGATGTGGCATGAAACGTTTTGGCATGGTAATATGACGTGATTGATATATGAATTGTATGATATGTGGCATGGTAACATGATAATGATAAATATGATTTGGTTTATGTAAGATTTATTGTAACATGGTATTACGATATGTTGGAATGATATGCATAATAGAATTTATATTATTATATGTACCACTAAGCTTAGATAGCTTAGTGTGTGGGTTTCCTGCATGCAGGTATGGAGCCATAGGTAGAGTTGACATAAAAAAGCCGAGCAAGTCAGAGCTGTCAGATCCAAAGTCAACTCACATTTATGCATTTCTTTTCTTATCATACATTTGGGATAGAATTGGATTTGTTTTATTTTGGGCGTGTTTAGCCCTAGAACATAGATTTATCATTTATGGATTTGTTCTTAAGTTTGAATGCATGATAATTAGTTATATGGTTAAATGTTGCTATGGATATTAAGATGTATGATATCATAATATGTTCATATGGTAAAGACTAAAAGAGAATAATAGTTAAAGGTTCAGTATCATATATGTAGTGGCACTCCCTCGTATAGTGGGCTAGTATGCTCTATAGGAGGGTGTTATATGGTTTTTGAGGGGTATTCTGGTAATTAAAAGTAAGAATATAAAATGGGTGAATTCTGGCTTATTTTATATTCTTACTTTTAAATACCAGAATACGTGTAAATTCTAGGCCTTACATTATGGGCGTTACATGTATGATACCATTATCCTTTTTCGTGAGCATTTGAGTCTTAGAGCTTTCATTATTTCAAAGCTCATTTCTTTACTTTTGAGTGATTGGATTCAAACACAGCAAAATTACTCTAGAATTTGCACTTAAATGCTTGTTGAGGCCATAATTTTTATTGTTCGGATGCTTAAATGACTGAGGCAATTAGGATTACTCCTGTTTAGCTTGCATCTATAGCCTTAATCCATTGGTATCCCTTAGTTAGCCAAGTTAAGCCTCGACCATTCATTGTTATAAACCATTTAAGCCAATTTTAGTTGTCTTTTCCTTGCAATCACCCATGCTCATAAGATCTGACAACGACTAAGGATTGTAAACAATGAGTAAATTTTCTACGATCCATTATTCCTGTTTCATAGAGGTGAAATTCTTAGTTGGGATAGCAATCATTTAGTCAATTCAATGTAGGATCATCTTCAAAAAATAAAAATAAAACTGCTAATTAAAAAAAAGGAAGAAAAAATAATAAAAAAAATGCAAATGTATTTAATGATCTATATTGAGTTGCAGTACCGATAAGGAGATTTGTTAATATAAGAAGTTGGACAAAGCAATAGCCTCTAGTCGTTTGCTTACTTCTTGAGATCATTAAGCCGTATTTTCCATTTAACCCACCTTTTCACCCAAGCCACGTTACAATCTTATAAAGACCTCGAGATAGGTGTCTTGGTAGTATTGTAAGCAGTGAAGACTGAATTAAAGTGCAAACCTATGGAAGTGCTTGTTGTGCTTTGAAGGAGGGATTTGTTGAATAATAAACTATACACTTAAGAGATTGCGCGACATGTGAGGACAAGTGTGAGGGAATTTTGTGCATCTTCCTCTTGATGTGTGCAATTAACTAGCTTGGTAGGATTACTTGCATATTTGTTTGGAATGTGTGATATGATCATACTAATTTGTATTTGATTGTAAGTACGATATTGGAATTAAGTTTGGGTTGGATATAATTACTTTTGGAGCTTACATTCTGAGTATTACTAGTGCATTAGTAAAGCTTAGGACAGTTGATGATTGGGCAAGGCGTAGAGTGGTCTGTTTGTGTTTGAGTCGAGCATGTTATCGTCTTTCATGCTTAATGTCTCATATGGTGGAGAAGTCTAGAAAATTTGTTTGAACCTCTGCGGTGCATGACATTAAGCAATGGCTAAGTGTGGGGGAATTTGATGTGATGTTAATTTATAACACTTATTGCATGTGATTGATGTCATTTTTCATTAGTTTTCTTTAGATTTAGTTTCTTTTGATTACATTTTTATTTGTATAGGTAGTGGCATGGAAAATGAGGAATTTCAGTTCCGTTCATATTAAATTGAAGCCTGGGAAGGCCAGAAGGAAGAAACGAGGAGTTATGAGCATAATTCAATTGAGCAGCTTCGTGAACGGGCCATGCAGGGTGCGAAGGGCATGCAATTATGGGATATTACACACTGTGCATGACCCGTGTAGGTAGCATGACCTGTGCACAGCAAGGCAAAGGATTGGGCGTGTAGGAAGCGCATGCGTGTGTTTTCTTCAAAGTAGTCACTCTGCACAACCCATGCACGATTATGAGCTGCAGTTCCGCATTTTTAATAGACGGTCCGACTGTGGATTATGTGGGCCCATGTTTTGCAACTCAATCCCTATTGGCTTGGACTTATTTTTAGTATGCAATTAGTAAATAATTAGGAACTAAAAAGGGAGTTTTTAGGGAGATTGAATTTTTTGTAATTAACATGAATTTTTTATAATTAACCTAGGTATGAAAGGGAATCTTTGGGGGAATCAGAAGACAAACTTTGGGGGACAAATTGAATTTATTCTTTGGTGTTCAAAGGAGTGGCTGAAGAGAATTCGGAGGCCATTAAACTTGATTGTAGCAACCATACGCGTTTAGCTTAGAGTTCCTTCCGTTTGGGGACTAAAGCTTGGATCTTTTGACAGCGGCGACCATACTGTTCAAGAAGATTGAGTCTACAAGTCTCAGGGAATTTTTCATTCCAGTTTTAATCTTTTTATTGCTATAAATATATTTAGTTCAAGCATTCTCATCAACTGATCATAATGATAGCCATATTTGGCTAAATTCTTTTTTTAGGTATTTGGTAGCTATCTAGAATGTAATAACTTTTCCTTCAGTTGAATAAAGTTTAATTTTTTTCATCTTCGATTATGCTTAATCACTTTTATTGGATGTATGATTAGCCATCTTGCATTTGAATTGAAAGGAATATGTTAGGGTTTGTTATTAGACGAATAATCTGTAACTTGACCTAAAAATTGATTTGGACGTTAATTGCATCATTAGTTTGGGTAGTTAATGATTAAAATGAAAGTTAATGTAATTAAATTTTATGGTACTTAAGTGGGAAACGGGGAAGGAATTACAAACTAGGGATGCTTGTCAAGCACCTAACTGATCCCATTGATTGAATTTCAATTATTTTTATCGCTTTCAATTATTTAATTGCTTTTGATTAGTTAGTTAACTTTGAAATTATAAAATCGGGACTAGAGTGTTTAGGTTCATTAATTCATTTCTATTAGCAATTTAAAATAATTAGGAATTTAAGTCAAACTGTTCCTTATGATATCGATATCGGGAGTGAGTTAGCCATTCTAAGATTGGCTCATGCATTTACGAGTATTAAATTTGTTACATCAATTGTCATTTGAACACCATAACATTTGGATCAAATTTTCTTTAAATATTTTCAAATCGTATTGTCTATGCAGATTCTTTGTTGCTAAATATTTTCTAAATGCATCACCCTATACAATAAATATAATGTATTACAATTCAAGTAAATTGCAACATTTAAGAATATAAGTATAACATCCTCACACGTAGCAGCCTAACCGTACTACGTAGGAGAATGCTACTTAACTATATCCGGTTAAACCTATAATACTTTTACTTCCAAATTAAAATTTTTCTAATCTTACTTAACTTAATCATATAAAACATGCATATCGAATCCTATACCTATATCATAAACATTTGAATACTAATATAATCCATAAACAAAATAACTAATATCCATATCCTATGATACGACTTGCCTGTTTATTATAACCTTGCATAAAATCTAAATAAATTAAAACGTTTTTCATAATTGTCTAACCATCCCAAATGAATGAGCATAAATGAAAATAGGCATGAATGGACCCTGACTTCTTTGATAGGCTTGTCTTCTCTTCTTATCAACTCTGCTACCTATTGCTCTATTGGACCTGTTATATTTGCAAAGAATTTTTAAGAATGTTAATTTCTTTAATTTATGTCACCCTTATTGCTCCTATATTCATTTGAAAGATAGGAACCTATCCCATTCAGGAATGCGTCATCTATATGTCCCAACCGTACAAGTTATATCCATACATTAACACAAATTTTTTTTTATATACATATATCATTAACTAAATTAGTTTTTAAACAATTCAGTCTAAGTATTACTTAGTTAATGATATATGTATATCATATGCAAAAGAATTCAAAAAAGTCAACTATGTGCAAAATATAGAAACAAAAATAGATACAAGATAAGTTAATAGCATGCTATGCAAAGAAAAAGTCGCAAATACCCTCTACTTTGTTAGAAGTTATTCATGTATGATATATTTGAATACGCAAGCCATCTATGGTTCTATAAAATCTAGTTACTTTTAATTAACTAAAAAACAAAAGCTTAATTTTATGAAATGAGAATTATTAAGGCAACAATTATGGCATAATGTATATATATTTGAATATATAAAAGAAACAAACAATTAAGCACCTTAGCTAAATGCGCCAAACTTCAACAACCCATTGTCTCCTTCACAAAGGTACGTATATACATATTTGATGCTGAACTCTACATATCAAGGATACATCATATATCAATCTGAAGGACATATGAAACTTACCCTGATGAGTCTGTATTTTGGCTCATGCTTCTTTGCATTTTCAACTGAATCATAAATCAAACCAAATCCAGTGGATTTCCCACCTCCAAAATGAGTCTTGAACTTAAATACAAATACCGTGTTGGGATCCTTAACCTCATACAAGTTTGCTAGCTTCTCCTTCAGCTCCGCCTTCATAACAGGAAATGCACACAGAAGAAAAATAAATAAAAACAAACCCAGTGAGAGTAAAAAAAAAACCTTATGTTAGCATTTACATGCACATTTAGAAATTTTGAATTTTTCTCATTTGTTGAGACCACGATATTGGTTATTTCAATGAAAAGTATCAATTTACTCCAAAATTCTAATGTTTGCTAAAGTTACTCATCTATGGGTAATGACATGCTTTTAAAAATAACAGGGGCTAAACAAGCAACTTTGGAGAATATCTGAGCCCAACATTAGGTACAAACTAGTATTGGACACTGACACTAATTCCAAATGCAATTGACAGTAGAGAAGACAATACAAAGGTAAAAGCAGACAATAGAACATATTTCATCAATCCTTTACTTCTCTAAGGAAAACATATGCAAAATCATAAAGCAACTTGAACAATAGAATCGACAGGCCAAAAAAAAAATGCAAACTGTACTAAGTTATATACCTTGGAAACATTGGGTATCCCTGGGTGAAGAACATCAATTATCTGCAATAATCAAAATAGAAACATCAAAAATATGATACCCGGAAGTTTAAGGCTCTAAAGAAAACTAATAATAACAGCCCATCTAGTAAGACTATCACCCATGATCTCAGAGATCTTGGTGGATAATAATCATCAACTGAGTTCTCTCAACCCATCAAGAGTAGCAAATATTTTCTCACATCACAGGCACAGAAGCAAATTATTAAGCCAAACTCAGCGTATAAAATACTAACACTACAACGCTCGTAAAACTTACTTGACCAGAAAATAAATTAAAGCAATGGTAAAAGAAACACAATTATCTTTCAACGTCCTAAAACTGAGTAATTTAGAGATCTGAAACCCATTTTAGCTCCAAAATCAATAAGAGATTTCACTCTAAAGAGAACACGAATAAAAGCAATACCAGCATAATCATAAAAAAACATAACATTGATATTCCCCCAATCCCCCAATGAAATGATACTGCACGTCCCTCTCTCTCAATCCCCTAATGAAATGATATTCCTCTCCGATTTCTTATTTAAAAGTCCCATTGGCAGACTCACTCTTGTATAAAGAGATTCAAGTGTATGGAAATCTCTAGTACACTATGAAGAACCAGAAATTAAAGCAAATATTGATATGACAAATTACAAGAGAAAGATGCATATAATAGGGCCATAAAAGCAACATTTCGGGCTACCCTTGTTGGCCATTACCATCAATGAACATGTATAAAAGGTCCTAAATCATTTTTATGACCAAATAGAAATTTGATTCCAGCAGTATCACCAGCTTCAGAAGAAACAAACATCCAACTTAGAAGCAGAAGACCCAATTAATTTAGGCTAAATAGACCTGTTCTAGAGAACACTCAAAGTGTCGAAGTGACATGCGCGTGTTTGACATCCAACACTACTGTTTTGGAGAAAAGTGAAAAGACAAGGTGAACGCAAACCAGCACCAGATAAAAAGAAGATAATTGAGCATTTTACTACATTTATTATGTTAAACTAACGTTAAATTGCAACAAGAGCAAACATGATGATTATTCATGAGGCTAATTAGTTAACCATTCATTTTTCTATGTAATTTGTAGCAATGCAAGTGTAGTATATCCTCATTTTGTTCAATTTTTGTTGTATTATGCCTATCTGTCTTTTTTTTTTTTTAAATGCAAATGCTTTGCAATTTGAGGTGCACAAAACTCAACTGCAAAGTCATAGAGGTCCATCAATCATAATAAATAGCTTCTATACAAGTTTCAAGTTATTGCAAGCTCAAAGTGATTTTAATCAAAATTTGTTTCTACTCATTTAAGAATTTGCAAAAAGAGAGATCCCAAAAATGCAGGGGGCATTCCTCACCTGGACATAATGTACACCAGTTATTTTGGTTAGTGTGCTGACCAATTTGATGCAATTGCTGTTTATACTGTTAATTATGTGTGTTTAATATGCATTTGGTGTTAGTTTTCTCTAGATACGGTTTCTTTTGATGATGTTTTGTGCTTGTAAAAAGTGGTGTAGAAAGCAAGTATTTTCGAGAATATTTGGTGTCAAATTGAGGTCCGCAAAGATTAGAGACAAGACATGGGAAGTTTAGCATCAGATCTTAAGCATTCATCAATGGCACGGTTATGCAAGGTTGCACGGGCATGCTGTTTTCATACTGGAGCTCGGTGTGCATGACCTGTACCCTTCAACATGACCCGTGCTAGATAAGGCTGCAAGATCAATCGTCTAGAGAGCCATGAGTGTGCATCTTATTCAAGGTATACACTATGCACGACCCGTGCACCGTCGCGACCTATAATTTCATATATCTTAATTGAAGACCTAACTGTGGATTGTGTGGGCTTATATTTTGTAACTTAAATTCTATTAGTTAGCACTTCTTTTTGATAGGTAATTAGTGAATAATTTGGGGATTAAAAAGGAGTTTTGGGGTAAATAGATGATTGTTAATCAAACCTAAGTATAAAAAGGGGAATCTTAGAGTTTTTTAAGGGAGACGAATTTGGCACAAAATTCTTTCATTCTTTTGAGAATTTGGGTATGGCTAAAGAGAATTTGAAGGCCATCTGACTCATGTTCAACAACCACATGATGATCAACCGTTCAAGAAGATTTTGAGTTTACAAGTTCCAAGAGGTTTTGAATTTCTGTTTTCATTTTTTTATTGCTATAATCATGTTTAGTACTAGCATTCTTATCAATTTCATTATAGTAATAGCCATGCTCGGTTAAATTCTTTGTTAGGTGTTTAGTAGCTACCTAAGATGTAAGAACTTTCCCTAAAATTGAATGAAGTTTAATTCTTTCCATCTTCAATTGTGCTTCTTTACTTTTATTTGGATATATGACTGGCCATCTTACATTGGAATTGGAAGAATATTTTAGGGTTTTGTTATTAGACAAACCATATGTAACTTGACCTAAAAATTGATTTGGACGGTAATTGCACAATTAGTTTGGGTAGTTAATAATTAAAGCGAGAGCTAAGGAATTAAATCTCATTATGCATAATTGGATAAGGAAAAGGGATTACAAACTAGGAATGCTTGCTAAACACCTAATTGGTCTCATTGGTTGAATCTTAATTATTATCGCTTTCAATTATTTAGTTGCTTTTTATTAGTTAGTTACTCTTGAAACCATAAAACCGTGATTAGAATATTTAGGATCATTAATTTGTGTTTATTGACAATTTAAGGTAATTTAGAATTTGAGCCGAACCATTCCTTATGAGATCGATCTCGAGAGTGAGCTTGCCATTCTTCGACTGGCTCCTGCACTTGCGAGTATTAAATTTGATACATCAAGTTCTTGGTGTCATTGTTGATTAAATTTTTAATCATCTTTAACTGTCAATGTATTAGCATTTAGATTAGTTTATGCATTTTAGTTTAGTCATTTATTTTTGTCGTGCATTTTTTATTTTCTTTTAGTTTTTGACTTCGGTTGTATGCCAGGTACTAATAAAATGGCGAAGTTGATAGAAGCATCTGCACAAGGTTGATACAAGTTGTGATCTAGAGCTCAAAACCAGTACAACAAGGTTTAGTAATTGAGGAAGAGGTTGATCCCATACCTAAATTTATGGCTGATCCAGTTGGGGACCAAAATCCACCACCATAAAGACAAGTACCTGATAGGCAACTTGCCATAAAAGACTATGCCAGACCAATCATTAGCAACACCACCTCATGTATAGTGCTAGGGGAGGCAGCAAGGAATTATGAATTGAAAAGTATACACTTAAATATGTTGCCATCCTTCTATGGACTACCTAATGAAGATCCTCTCACTTTTGTAAGGGAGTTTTATAGCACTGTGAGTACCTTTCCTTTGAACTCTCTTCATGAGGACTAGTTGAGAATGCGGTGTTTCTTGTATACTTTGAAGGATAGGGCAAAAGCATGGCTGATGACATTGCCCCTTAACTCTTTGAGTTACTAGGATGAGGTGTACCATAAATTCATGAGTAAGTTTTACTCACACCAAAAGATGAGGGAACTTAGGACAGAAATACAAAACTTCTACCAGAAAGATTCTGAGACCTTTCATGAAGCTTAGGATAGGTTCAAGATGTTATTACTGCAATGTCCTCATCACAAGTTTCCATTACCTGTAGTAACTCAACCATTCTACGATAGTCTGTCTCAACAATATCAGTGTATGGTGGACAATACAGCTAGGGGTGCAATGGGAGAAAAGACAGTTGAAGAGCTATACCAATATCTATGAAATGTTAGGTGCCAACTCTCAGCAAAAGAGCATTAGAGGAAGAAAGGTAGTTGTTAATAAAGTTTCAAGTGGCAATGAATCGACGTCTCAAATAGCTGAACTAACCAAACAAGTTACAATTTAATTTTCTAGATTAGATTGTATGTTTTTAAGTCTTTAATTTGTGTTTATTGTTAGGAAATTATGTAATTGTGTGTTATCTTTTGAATTTGGTAAAGTGGAGGAGGAATAGGAAGTTTTGATCTAATTGGAAGATTTGAGCATTTTGGTGGAAAGCCATCTACACGGATGTATGAATCCACATGGACAATAATCTAACACGAACGTGTAGATTCAACACAGGTGTGTGGAGGAGGATCAATCAACATGGGCATATGGATTTAAAGCTTGGGCATGTTGTTCCACATGGGGGACCTTCCAACACTGATGTGTGGATCCAAATGAGCATATGGATGTTGACTCAAAGAAAGACATAACCAATCAACATAAGCGTGTGGATTCCATACGGCCGTGTTGTTTTCTTGAAAATTTGAAGTTATTTGCGTATGGGATTCTTAAGTGCTAAAGTGTGGGCCCATTTTAAAGGCACCAATTTTGATTGGCTAGGAATTAAAGATTGTAAATATTTACTACTTTTTAAATTAAGAAAGATAGTCCTAATTAGGGAAGAACTCAATCTAAATTTTTAAGGTTTTAAATATATTCTTTAGGCTTAGAATGATGGGTTCTATATTCTCTCTACATTGGCATTGTTTACTTATAAGATTTGGGTGGCGAAAGAGACCTTGGAAGCCATCTCATCTTGCTCCAGCAATGTGTGCTTACGTTTAGCTCTCATTTACCTTTGAAGTTGTCAAGTGTGAAGCTTTTGAGAATTGGAGACCAACCATCCAAGGGAGATTCAAGCTAATCAGTTTCGGACGGTTTTTATTTCCATTCTATTCTTCTTCTCTGCTATAGCATGTTTAGTTTTAGTTTTGGAATTAACTTGAGAATGGATAAAGCCATGTATAGCTAAAGTTTTTGTTAGGAATTTAGTAGCTATAAGGATGTATGAATTTTCCTTTTAGTTTAATGATATTTGATTCCTTTCATCATCAATTGTGCTTATGAAAATTTAAGTTGAAATGCACGATTGGCCACCATCCATTTAATTTAGAATTGATATTTTGAGAGTGAGTTATTAGACAAACCACTTGTAACTTATCCTAAAAATTGGGTTGAACATCAACTGTGTCATTAGTTTGGGTAGTTAGTGACTTATGGCAAGAGCCATAGGAATTTAAATTCACCATGCTTAATCGAGATTGAAGGATAGGCATTACAACTAATATGCGAACTAAATACCTAATTAATTTTCATAAGTAATTCAATCAAGTTTAGTTATCTCTTAGTTAATTAATTGTGTCAATTTCATTAGTTTAATCTCTACATCATCAAACTGAATAGAATGTTTAGTTGCATCATTATGTTTCCATTGGCAATTTTGGCTTATTAGGAACTAAGCTGAACTGTTCCTTGAGAGATCGACCTCGAAGGTGACTTTCGATTATATGTTTAGCTAGTGCACTTGTGAGTATTTAATTTGGTACACCAAGTTTTTGGTGCTGTTGCCGAGGAACAATTAATCAAAGTCTTAATTATCTTTGTTGTCAACATTATTAGCATTTAAATTAGTTTATGTATTTTAATTTAATTATTTATTTTAGTCTTGCATTTTTTTTTTTTGTTCTTTTTGGAAGTTGACTTCGATTTTATGCTAAGCACTAGCAAAAAGGCGAAGTCAAGCGAATCATCCACTCAAAGACAATACGGTTTGAGATCTAAAACCTAAAGGTCTAAAGATCAATCTTTCGAAGAGAAAGAAGAATTACTAAGGCAACAAGAGCTGGAGTTTGAGGAAGAGGTTGATCAAATACCATAAGTGATGTCTGATCCACCGAGAAATCAAGAACCACCAAGAGTACCTCTACCAAGTCTAGAAGCAGCAATTGCTACACAGAGGCAATTTTCCATGAAGGTGTTGGATTTTGAGCATGCATTACATACATATTACACAGCGGAAAATAAAAATTTTCAAAATCCAAATCAAAAGATTATACATGTACCAATTAAAACTAAATTAACTAATGAAAATTCAAAATTTATACCTTTATAATTTCTTGATTTTTCTTCAACTTCTCACCTTGTTGGGTTGTAGCAAACCACAACAATCCAATCTTGGATTGTCTCTAACAATATCCACACGAAGATAAGAGGATGAAACCACTAGGGAGATGGCTTGAACATACCTCAAAGTGCTAGTAATAGTGTATGTTCATATGAGAAGAAAATTAAACTCTTTAATTTTCTTGTTGTCTCCAAAAATTTTTCTTCTCCAAAAATTTTTTCTTGTCTATTTTCTGTCTTTTGTGGTCTTTTAGATCCAAAAGAAAATCAGAAAAGTAGATCAAAATTGAGAAGAAAAGAAAATGCAAAGTTATCTTGCAAAAATTGACCAATTTAAGGTGATTAGTGTGTTGCTGCACGCAGCAACACGCTGATTCCCCCATGAGACTATAAATGGCCAAAATTGGCCATGGCACTATTCATGCCTCTTCACTTTCTCCTCCTCTCAATTTTGATCTACTTTTCTGATTTTCTTTTGGATCTAAAAGACCCCAAAAGACAGAAAATAGACAAGGAAAAATTTTT
>CATIWF010028198.1:0-10839 GCA_949630135.1 Balakata baccata
CTTGAAAGCAGCTGCCTCCCGACGTGGCTGGTTCTGATTGGAACGGTTGAGATTATAGAGGCGGTCGCGGCGAGCGCGTTCCCTTTCCGCCTCACGCTTGCGAGCCTCTACTTCCTCGTCACGTCGCTGAGGAAGCTGAGGGCGGTGCTGGTTGAACCGCCATTTAGGGCCAAATTTGGGGCGCGGAGGCGGTTTCCCGTCGACGAGGCGGAAGGTTGAGTCATCATCGGCAGCTGCACCAGCTGCAGGGAAAGAATCATCGGCGGTGAAGTCGAAAACCGAATCCGATGCATTCTTGTTGGCGTTGGGACGAGCAGCGCTGGGGTTATTGGCATTTCGAGTCCAGTCGGCGATTCGACCGAGTTTTTCGGAGCGGGAGAAGGGGGCGAAAGGAACATTAAGTGGAAGTGTAGAGAAAGCTGGGGTGGTGGCTGTGGCATCTGGCGGACCCCAACCGTCGGGGTTGAAAGGAACGAAGCCTACTTCGAAGCCGCCTACCATTGTTGGATATGAGGGTCGATTAAGTGTTCAGAGGAAGCTTAGGGTTTGGGGAGGTGGAAGATAAAGCCCTAAAAAAAGTTGACTTTAGGGGTGTAGTTAGATACGCTGAATGGATTAGCTGTTGGATGCAGTACGTGTTAGCAGATTTATACAGTATTTGATAAAATTAACTAAATATATTGTTATAATATAAAATTATTAATAAAGATATTATCAATATAATATAAAATATATTTTTTAAAAAAATTATATATAAATATAATTAATTAATTTAATATTTTTTTTATTTTATATAATTGAAAACTACATATTAAATGGTAGAATATAAATATAAATTAATGATAATGAATATTAAAATAAATAATAATATCAAATCTAGAAAAAGTTGCAGCTATTTTTAAAAAAAAATTAAAATTGAATTTTTCCAAACAATAGATGTTTGGTGCTAAAATAGCTAACCGCTGCTATTTGAAATATTTTATCAAACACATCTAAACTGTTGCTGTGTATTAAATAGCTAATAACTGACCCAAAAAATTAAAACAAATACCCTTTCAATCAGGATTTTAAAAGGTTTCAATAAATTTAAAAAGTTAAGTAGTATTCAATTAAAATTTATAAAAGCTCTATAAAAGTCATGATGTATTCAATTATAATTTTTAAATTAAAAAAAATTTAAAAATAATGTGATATTCAATTACAAAAGTAAGGTGATATTCAAAAAGTCGCTGACTTTTATAAATATTATACTTTTAAAGATTTTTCATATAATTTTATAAATATAAAATTCTTGTAAAAGTATTTCGGTTTCTCATAAGATTTTAAACAGACTTTTTCATAAAGTTTTTGAAAGTCATTGATAAATTTATAAACTTTACAAAAGTCATTAAAAGTCTATAAACTTTATAAAAGTTATTTACTTAAAAAAAGTTTATAAATATATTTTAAAATCCTAATTAAATACACCTCTGTAAATATTTTTTAAAATCCTAATATGTGTCCGCTGAAATTATATTTTCCACCCTATACTAAAGGTAGTGATTTAATTATGGTTCTAGTTTTTAAATGCATTGGTCGATCATCAAGCCTGAACGATTTTAATATGGACTTGGGCTTCATATATCATCTTGCTTGTTGGCTTCATAAAACTTGTAAGGAAAAATGAGAAAATTATCTCAAACCTCCTTTTTTAAGAATATAAACAAACAATGTTAGCAAAAATTTACTTATTAAAATATGAATTTCGTGTTTCAATGCTTAAATAGTCCAATTACTAGAATTCAGGATAATTTCCACAACCTGAACACCTTCAATTTTATTTGGATGACTTGAGAATGAGAGAAATTGTAGAGAGTTCTTGAGAGATGTAAATTGTATTCCTGCAATTTTCTTACATTCTATAAAAATGGGAAGGACATAGTTTTTTTCTGTGGAAAAACTACTTATATATATTTCTCTTTTTTGGGTCTTGGGATGGGTTAAGCTCACATGGGCACCCCAGACCCATAACCCAATATCTCTCACTCATCCATAGTGGGATTGACTTATCCCAAAATGTCATTCTAATAATACTCTCAAATAGAGAATCATTCGTGCAAGTGAACAAACCATGCGATCTAAAGTACACAAATGGTAGGAGCTCCAATATACAAACATAATCATAAGCTATATTGGAAATGATGTATATATTCATTACATTGTGCTTATTTATCCCAAATATCTTTCTCAATACACATAATTGAGTATCGTTCAATCCCTCAAATATCCATACTCATATCTCTTTTACGATTATTTTGTATTCTAAGTTTTTTCTTGTAACACACACTCATATATTAGGAACATGTCGCATAATACATAGGAAGTGCTAAGACTGGGCAACTATAAACCTGTCTAAATTTTAATCTTTTTTCTATATAAATCATTATCATACTCTATGCATATATACTTGATTAGACTTGTCTAACTTATCGAATATACTTTGCACTAACTATCACTAACTTATGTTTACTTGTTTGATTACAGTTCATATTCTAGGTTGGGCCATTAAGCCCCTCAACTCAAGTATATCTAGTTGAACCATTTCTTTTATTTTTCCTTTTCTTTTCTTTGCTTTTTCTTTTTACTTTACATCATATTACACGATTACAGGACAACAAACATAATTAATTACATCATCATAAATTAATGCTAAAAATAAATGCATGCTATGAATATGTCGGGCCCAAATCCAGTCTTCACGGTCTCCTCTCTACATGGGCTTTGACATCTCTATTGTCTACTGCTATATCAACTATATATTGGGCTCCATAATCTGCATGCATAAGAAAACACACTAAACTATTCATAGCTTAGTATTATACATATGCATATCAAATATAACATGTAATCATATAATTTATGGCATGTAGAATTGGTACACAATTATTTACCAATCATGTGAGCCTGACCATATCAAGACATATGTTCAATATCCACATCGAAGTTACATATATATAACCCATACCCCACATTCATGCTTAATAAAGTTACAAATTAAATATCTTTCTCTTTATTTTAATGTTCTATTTTCTCAAAATCTTACATATTTGGATTCTGGTATAGATATTACAAAGTTAAACCACACAACAGTTCCATTGTATCTTGATTACTAATCTACATATTGATTTCTCGAAGGCTCAAGCATATATTGGTTGTTCCTATCAATTATTCTTACTTCTCATTCATATATTATTACTCAATGCATTTCATTTATATTTGTATTCATTATCATATTTGTACGTCATAAAAGGATAAACATACCAAGTTCATATAACAAATTTATGATACATCATATAACTTTTCTTAATTTGATCCTTCTTTCATTTAATTTATTTCCACACTTTACTTATAGTTTAGCCGCCCAAATCTCATTTTTGGACTGGATAGATACAGGATGTGAAGTAATAGCACTCATACTCGAGTTTAAGTCACCATATTCACCATAATCTCAAGTCAAGAGGGCTCGTTGAACTTAAAACAACTTAATTGAGTATAACATCATATCCATGAGTACTAAGAACTAGGGGTGCTCTCCGAGCTTAAGTCACCTTGTCCTCACTCATAGACTTGTCCATACATATCGCTTATAGGGATGACAATTAGATCTACATCCACGGTGCTCCGCCTTAACCCTGAATTTTTTTATGTGGGGGACGGTGTATATGTGCTCCACCTCGATCCCCGCCCCAATAAATTATTTTTTTATTTTATATTAATTATTTATATTTTAATATAATTAGTAATTTTTAAAAATAATAAAATAAAAATTTGATAGTTATTTATAGTAAAAATATCTTTTTATTTAAAAAATATATAATTAACTCATTAATTAAAATAAAAATATATTTTTAATTTGAAAATAAAATAAAAAAATTTAATAAATTTGGGGATCAGGTTGAGATCGGAGATCTCCGTCCCCGTCGAGGACAGAGACCTCTAAAATTTCCGCAGTAGGGAACAGGGTGGGGATGGAGATGGGGTATATTTTCAAGGTCGGGGATGGAGATGGAGAACTCTACCCCAAACCCACTCTATTGCCATTCCTAATCGTTTATCCCCTTAATAGTGCATTATCTACCCTAAAGTACTCATCAGGTTGAGAAATAGGCATTTAATACCTTGTTCCTTTTCATATCCATCTTAAACTCATATGCCTTGATCAATATTCAAAGCTTATAATCACATTCCCAAACATATTTAAACTTACAAACATGTATTCATGTTGAATAGCATCATATATAAGCATATGGGGATGATTGACATGCTTCAAACCCGTTTACACCTCATTAAAACAAATTTCATTTTTTGCTGTGAATAGTGTCTTCATGGTCGTGACACACTGGCCTGGCTATGAAAGCTAGGCGTGAAGCATTCTACTTCTACCTTCATGATCATGACAATTTTTAATATTGTTGTAAAAGGGTTTGCCCCCTTTTCTAAATACAAGAATCAACATATTTTTCATGCATATCATATACATAACTCTATGTGGTCTAACTGCCACCCCACCTATCAACACTTATAAAAAATCATGTTAAAACATGCTTCTATCATTCATAAATTTGCCCTATAATATGCTTTAATCATTCAAGCTTGTATCATTTGCATTTAATACCAAAGTTCACAATTCATCATACAAGGCACTAAGGCTAACCAAACGTAGTCATTCCTATCAACATGCAAAAATCATCTTTATATATATAACATGCTAATAGCAATCAATTAACATCATAGTTACAATTTCCACATATATATCTAATCCATAAATTCACAAGTAAAGGACTTACCTCTATTAAGTGATTCATTTCCTTACATACTTTAAATGCTTTTATATAGCTTGTATATCTATCAATTATCAATTCTTTATATAGATATTGAGCCTAACTTATAACTAGTTGGGTTAGTGGCCCTATAAACATGCAAATATAATTATCATTACTAAATTCTAATAACCATATGAATGAATTCGAGTTCCATAATTCCTTAATTTCATTCTAGATGCCTTATTAATGATAGCTTTTGTACCTAGAATACTATGTCATATTTGTATCATTCATTTGACATCTACATATCATTCAAGTTCTAAAAGCCATTACCTATGAAATCCCCATTTAATCACAATCACAATCACATCAATCATGTTTAGCTTATTCTTCTTTCATTAATCTCAATCAATGCCATTTATTATTCATTAATGTTACTTAACATGCTATTAAGCCCTTAGGAAACCTAGCTCAATACCAATTAACATTAATTTTAGTCTATTATACACATGCCATCATTAATCTATCTATTGATAGGGTTAACAAACATATGATTATTTATTATGGGTTTTAGTTGCATTTAACATGCCAAAACTACGCTATTTAATCAATTTAAACTTTAATTTCTTTCCTTCTTATATTGTTCATGGCCTCTAGGCATGACTAATAATGCTATATATTTTTATTTTTATCTTAGTTATCAATTGTTTCTAATTAACATGCCATCTATCATATTTCATGTCATTCAACATCATATCATTTCATTTTAGCAAGTTAAAATGCATATGTGTACTTACCTCTTATGGAGCCAACTCAAAACACAAGCTTCCAAGATTGCCTAGTCCTCTTTGGTGGTAACTCCACCTTCTAAGGCATCTCCTATATATAGTCATAACTATTTCTCATTATCTCAAACCATATATCAAGATCTATAATTACGTAAAGCCATACACTCCAAACCCTAATTCAAAAACCATCAAGCTACGTTCTTTGTTCTTAAATCCTCATCCAATATGTGTTTAACATCTCAATCAAGCTTAAATGGAAGTTTTTTCCCCAAGCAACCCAGGGGTTCATCTCTAACATACCCATCTACAAATGAATTTCTACCCATTTCGGGTAAATCACATCAATGAACCCTTGTTAAAAAAGGAGGAAAAGCATGAAATCTTACCCACATAAGGAAGAAAAATAAGGTTGATTTGGATGGGAGATATGAGCTCCCTCAAGCTCCACACTTCCTCTCACTATCTCCATCTTCTTCCTTAGCAAATCTCTCAAATCCATGTTTGAATCTTGATCTTGAGAGGCAGATCTTGTGTTGTGGGAGCTTAGAACTCATCAAAATCATGAGGGAAATGAAGTTTTAAAGACTTAGGTGTATTTCTAGGGTTTTGGGCTTTCAAGATCGAGTTTAAATGAAGACAACGAAGTTTGAAACCCATTTATATCAAACCATTCATGGGTAGGTTCATGGCCATGACATATTTTGTGTCTGGCTATGACACATTATGCCCAAATTGCCCAAGCTCGATGTTCACGGCCGTGACACTTTTGTCACAGGCATGAACCCTCTATTTTCTCATATATCTTCATTATTTCGATTCTTTTCAAAGCACAAGACCCAAATCCAACTATATACCCCTCATATACCTCATATAAACCTTGAAATACCTCTAACACATCATGAATTTACCATTGATTTCTCTTAACTCATTTGTATTATCTTGAGTCAAACTCATATACTTTTTACATGCCATGCACACTCGGTTACTATTATGCCCTACTTGTAGGCTTTACATTTCAAGCTTTATCAAGCAAAACAACTTCGACCAATGAATACAAATAGCAAGTGTATAAGCAAAAATATTCCTTCTTTCGCCCTCATATCAATTGGATCAAAATTAACTCATTTTTCTAGGAGTATTCCATTAAGTTGAATCGTCTAATGATTATAGGATGCATCATAAGATAGTCAACATTAATTCATCACTTCATTATATAGTCAAAAGTCACAAAGGATTTTTAAAAAATGAAATCAATATTTAGGATTTCTAGGATTCACATAGTGAAGAAGTAGGGATCCATTCTTTCCCTTCCTAATAAGTCATCTAGTATATGCAGTATAAAATGCAGTGGATCAACTCTTTTTCTTTTGAAGATAAAAGAATGTATGTTTTACTCTTTATCATAAGATAAATAACATCATGTAAGTCTTAGTCTTGTCACTTTAAAAGCACCAAACCTGAAATAGACACATGAATGGTGGGGAAGTCATTCATATCGATTCTTATATATGAAAAATCTCATTTTGATTCTTATCAAGGTGATATTTTAAATAATGTGACCAAAAACCGCTCCTACTGTGTCTTAGTCATCCAAACTATTTGGTCTCATCTTTACTCGCTTAACAACGCTAGAGGTGATTATTCATGTGAAAGAGTCAATCTAAGTCCATCGACATACTTGATCGAATTGTGCTAAATGGCATATACAATATACTCATATAATTAAATATTTACAAAGAAACGAATTAAATAAATATGCCTTTGACTTAATTATAAAAAAAAAAGAATGGTCTGTTAATATTTATAAAATGTTCACATTCTACATAAGCCAAGGGATTTTACATGTCTAACAAATGCATCCTTAGCTAATGGTTTGGTAAAAGGATCTGCTACCATTTTACTCGTAGAAATTTGTTTCAGATCCACTTCCTTTTCTGTGATCATGTCTCTAACGTAGTGATATCTAATCTGTATATGTTTGGCCTTCCCATGATATTTCAGATCCTTAGTATAGGCTAATGCAGCCATATGGTCATAATATATTATGGTAGCTTCAGATGTTATTTTAACAATTTCTAAGTACTGCAAAAACCTTCTCAATCAAACAACCTCTTATATAGCCGAGGAACACGCTACATAATCAACTTCCATTATTCACAAAGCTATATAAGATTGCCACTTGCTAGTGTATAAAATTGCGTAATCATTTGGCAAGAATACATATCCAGAAGTTGATTTACATTGATTAAGATCAGCTCCCCAATCAGTATCTGTATAACCAATTAAACGTAAATCTTTCCCTTGGTAATAAAGAATATAGTCTGAAGTTCCTTTTAGATATCTTAAAATCCTCTTGACTGCCATATAGTATTTCAGAGCTAGATTAGATTGAAATCTGCTTACTAGCCCTACGGTATAGCAAATATTTGGGCACGTGCATATCATTGCATACATCAAACTATCAATAACACTAGAGTACATCACTTTGGACATTCGTTCCTTTTCATCAGATGTCTTGGGACACATATCAAGGCTAAGGATCATATTCTCTTCAACTAGGGTATCCATGGGCTTACAATTATGCATATAATAATGCTCTAACATTTTCTTAATGTAGGTCTCTTGAAATAAACCCAGAAGCCTTTTCGAGAGATCCCTAAGTATCTTAACACCAAGCATATAGCTAGCCTCACCTATCATTTTAAAATTTGATACTAACCATTTCTTGGTAATGTCAATTAATTTCTTATCATTTCCAGCTATCAATATGTCATCGACATACAAGAATGGAATTATAAAACCACTATTTGAACATTTAACGCACATGCAATGATCTTCTGCTATCATCATAAAGCCATCCTTTGATATGGCTTGATGAAATTTGAGGTTCCATTATCTTGAAGCTTGCTTAAAACCATAAATGGATCTTTTGAATGTGCAAACTTTGCGCTATTATTCCTTAAACTCGAAGCCTAAAGGTTGATTCATATAGATTTCTTCATCTAGTTCTCCATTAAGAAAAGCAGTATTAGCATCTATTGGATATAATTCTAAGTCTATATGTGCAACAATAGCCAGAATGAGGCGAACTAATGCAAACCTTACAATAGGGGAGAATGTATCTTTATAGTCAATTCTCTTTTGTTATGTGTAACACTTGGCCATTAATCGAGCTTTATAACTTTCAATTGTCTCTTCCGCCTTACATTTAATATTAAGAATGCACTTGTTCCTAATAATCTTTTGATCTAACAGTAAATCAACCAAATTCCTAACTCAGTTAGATGTCGTCGAATCCATTTTCTCTTCCATAACTTTAATCCATTCTCTAGTTTTACGAACAGAAAGAGCTTGTTGTATTGTTTTAGGCTCTTTTTCATCTGGATCAATCATGAAAGCTTCCCCTCAATCTCAAATCGATGATGGGGAATTCTTTCATGATTACTACATCAAGATTGAGATTGTTCATGATATTGCTCCATAAGAACATAATCAGGCAATGTACCACTCCCACTTGCTTTAGGAGGAGTATGATATTCCATATCATCTTGCTCTATGAGTGTTGAATTAACTATTCTTATGCTCCCACTAGTCTTAGGATCTTCCATTTCATAAAGTCAAAAATCTCCATTTATCTCATCTCTTTTAAGAAAGTCCTCTTCTAAGAAAACGACATCTCATGACTCAATTTCCGTTACTCTTCCATTTGTATCTTCCCCCAAAAATACACATCCTTCAAATAATTCTAAGTATCTTATATTCCATATTCATAAGAAGTGTTATGGATATAAGAAGGGCAACTCCATGGCCATATTTTACTCAAGTCAGGCTTCTCGCCTTTCCATAATTCGTATAGGGGTGGAAGTAACAGTTTTAGATGACACACGATTAAGAATATAGGTTGCAGTTAGTAGTGCATTTCCCTAGAAGGAAATAAGCAATTTTGCTTGCGCCATCATTGACCTAACCATATCCAATAGGTTTTATTTCTTATTTCTACTATACCATTTTGTTATGGAGTTGAAGGAATAGTTAGCTACCTAGCTATACTTTTATCATCCCAATAACTTTTAAATAAATTGGATAGATACTCGCATCCTCGATCAGTCCTTAATGCTTTAATATTTGTATTTAATTGATTCTTAACTAATCTATTGTAGCATATGAAGCAATTCAATACTTTAGATTTATGGAAGATTAAATAAATGTGACCGTATTTAATGAAATCATCTATAAACGTGATAAAATAGTGAGCATCATATCTTGCTCTCACATTCATAGGACTAGAAATGTTAGAATGTATAAGGTGTAAAGGAAATGTAGCTCTCTTGGCTTTGCCAAATGGTAATCTTGTTACTTTTCCAGTTAGGAAATGCTCACAAACAAGCAAATCAATTTTCTCAATTGAACCTAAAAAACCAACATTTGCTAATCTTTTTAAGTGATCGCCTAATGTGTCCTAATCCAATATGCCATTCACTAGTATAGAAAATGGTCTTTTGTGATTGTTTTTTTTTTTTTGCTTAAATGCATCTGTTTGGGAACAAACATATAAGAATGAGACATATCTGATAAGTAGATCTTATGTGACTGTTAAAAACAGTCGTATCCAATAAGGTCAGAGAAGTTTGTTTTACAAAAAATAGACTTATCTGAGTAGATTAGATATGTCTTCTTTTAATAAAAATAGACTTATTTAATTGAATCTTATACGTTTGTTTTATAGCATAACAGACTTATTTGGTTTTGTTTTTTTTTTCAATATTTGTAAATTTTTTGGAAATGCCAGATACCTGTAATTTCAACCAGCAACAGTTCACAATATCAAACATCTAAATTAAACTTTAACTGCTATAACTACATCTAAATTCAATTTATAACTAAAGCCATTATAGGCTTTCAAACATGTAAATTATACTAAGTTAATTAATCAAGCATTCTAAATTCAATTATTACAACTACAACTTCAAACCTACAAGGATAACAAATATTAATCAATATCAACTCAAATTTAATATGTCACAAATAGTACTCATTATGTATAAACATAATGAAACAATTAAATTTATAAAAAATTATAATACAATGTTCCCAATCTTGAAACACTTAAAAAATTAAAATTTGAATTAAATTTATATGCACTCACTAGCAAAAAAGTCACACCATATCTCCCGAATTTTATCAATTTGTGCCTCAGTATATGGTTCTTTCTTAAAAGTTGTCTACAAAATAAATGAAACACAAAATAG
>CATIWF010028213.1:0-21214 GCA_949630135.1 Balakata baccata
TCGCAGTTGTGACATTTTCACACTTGTGAATCTGGGAAGTTCTGCAAATTGCAAAAATTTCCAACACTTGATTCATGCCACAAAAACCACACATAAGACCCTAATGTTTGGTTAGCCACCAAACTCGTCTACGACATGCAAACCATCACATTTTCCATGCCTTAAACATCATAATCATCATACTTAAATAATTTTCCAAGATCACCCAACATGTATACCGATTATCCAAGCCATATTATGATCCATGCTTTATCCAAAAGCCATGTTAAATTCATTCAATGTAATATATGTTTCTAGCTACCACATTGCACATATACTAAGCACAAAATCTTAGTCTCTGCACCAATTTACCACATCTATCTCATTTATCATCTTACATGCCATAAATGTTAAAAGTTACATTTTTAATCACATTTATTTCTCACATTAACATTTACGACACAACATAACCTCAACAAACATACCCAAGCATTTAATTGGTAACATTATCATGCCAAAATGCAATGGAAGAGTACCATTGTATGTAAACATTAAAAACTCCACCAAAACTTGTTCTTTCTCAAAATCAAGCTCCTCCACCTTTTTAGTGGTTGCCTCTTGGGTCTTGAGGAGCTCCTAACATGAATATTACTAATTAATACCCTTCTTCTATTTAAAAAGCCATAAAACAACATTACAAACCCTCGGTTCCGTGGTTCCAACCCAAGGTGAGATCTAAAACAAGATTAATGGTTCAAGATCATGTTTTTATTCATGGTTTTACCCTTTCATTAAGAGTTCTTATTTTATCTAACCCAATTTGGCCATAACCCTAATTTGGATGGATTTTCGAGTTTTTCTTTTAAAAAAAAAAAATCAAGCAAAAACCATGGATTAAAGAGGTTAATAAATTGTAAATCTTACAAAATCCCCTTAGTTACAACCTAAGGCCAGACTTGGTGATGAGTCTCCTTGATCTTCCTTCCCTCTTGCACAATCTATCTTTTTATCCTTCAAATCATGCTATAGAGGTTTAGATCTTTAAGCTTGATCATGTTTTCTTTAAGATTTTTGATAGTTTTAAGTGGGATTTGAGTTTGGAGAGAAGAAGTTATGGTTTCTCAACTATTGGGGATGGTTAGGGCCGAAATAAGGGAGAGCAAAGGGTATTTATACCCCTTGAGCTACATAATTATCACAGCCATGATGCTTCAGTGTCACACTCGTGATATAGTCTCAGCTCATAAACTCTTTTAGATTTCTTTCTTTTCAATGCTTAAATGTTAATTTATCCCTTATTATCTTTATTAAGCCTTAATGTCATCTAGGCCCTTTTTATGGGCATAACACAAGATCTGTTTGATTACTAGCTTGTTATTGATATACCTAGGAGGGAAATAAGGAAACCTATAAATTTTGCTAACCGTGCAACCTCATCCTCAAGTAGTATAGACTTTATGATCATAGCTTTGCACTCAATACTGTAGAATCCTTAGAAGCTAGTAAACCACTTAGCTATGGGGAAGCTATTAGGAGACATGACTAGGAAAGTTGGAAAGCTGCCATAGTTGAAGAAATGAACTCTTTGTAATGAAACATAGAAGCCGGTGAAAAGACTAATTGATAAGAAGATCATATGATGTAAATGGATTTTAAGAGGAAGCCAGCTATTCCTAGAGTTGAGAAGAAGAGATACAAAGCTAGAGTTATGGTTGAGGTGTAGATTTCCATAAAATTTTCTCTTCTATGATCAAGCATTCTTCAACAAAGATCATACTTGCAATCATTGTAATGTTGAACTTGGAATTGGAGTAGATGAATGTAAAAATAACGTTTCTCCATGGGAACCTTGAAGAAGATTTGTACATGGAACAACCAGATAGATCATAGAAAAAGGGAAGGAAGACTATGTTTGCCTTTTATAGAAATTTTTGTATGGCCTCAGGCAATCTCCAAGGCAATGGTACAAAAGATTTGATGATTTTATGATGAGGCAGAACTACAAGAAGAGTTCTTACGACTGTTGTGTCTACTACACATAAGTACCAGGTAATATCTACATTTATCTACTTCTCTATGTTGATGACATGCTTACTGCTTATAAGAGCACGAAGGCAATTCAAGAATTGAAAGGAAATCTTAAAAAGGAGTCTAAAATGAAGGAAATTGGTGCTGCTAAGAGGATTCTTGGCATGGAAATTGAAAGAGACAGAGAGAAAGGAATCCTGTTCTTAACTCAGAAGGATTATGTGAAGAAGTTTGTTGGAAGCTTTAGCATGGACAAATGGAAAGCGGTTTCAACATAAATTAGAGCTCAGTTCAAGCTTACTGCCAGAAATAAGCCATTCACTGCTGATGAAGCGAGCTATATAGAGAGGTTCCATATCAAAGTCTAGTGGGTAGCATGATGTATGCCATGGTCTATACCAAGCTAGACATAGCATATGGGGTAAGTCTTGTGAGTAGATATATGAGTAATTATGATAAGAATCATTTGCTACTAGTCAAATGAGTTGCCAGGTATCTTAATGGATCTAGAAAAGTTGGTCTAATGTATAGCTCATCTCATTCTAATGGTTATTCTATAATTGGATATTGTGACTCTGACTTTGCAGTTGACCTAGATAAAAGGAGGTCCTTGATCGGTTACTGCTTAACATTTGGTGGAAATGTCACTAGCTGGATGTCAATCTGCAACATATTGTTACATTTTTGACCATTAAGGCTGGGATATTGCTTTAGTAGAAGCAATTAAGGAGGCACTTTAGCTTAAAGTTCTAATCTCTAAATTGGGTTTTACATAAAGGAGCATCAAGGTGTTTTGTGATTTTCAAAGTGGTATACACTTGAGCAAAAATAGTGTATATAACGAAAGGACAATGCACATTGTTGTTAAGCTTCACTTAATAAGAGATGTTGTAGCAAGCGGGAATGTTTTTGTTGAGAAGATATCTACTTCTTTGAATCTGGCTGATGTTTTGACAAAGATTATTTTTGTGTTCAAATTCCAAGCTGCACTCAATATGCTTAGAGTTCTAAAGATTTAGTTCCTGCTGTTGGTGATTACCTAGGAATTCTAGTTCTTAGTTCACTTAGGTTTTAGCTGAGTCAAGGTGGATATTTGTAATGGGTGACTCAAACTAATGTTGGGCTTAGGCTTGTATACTTGTATATGTATTCTGTTATTGGGTTTATAGTCTTATGGGCTTGTTGTAATCGAGTGTTAAGGTTAAATGTTAAAGAGTACATAAGGGGTGTTTTTTTATGGTTTTTATCAAGAATGTGTATTAGTGTATGAAAGAGTGGCTATTGGTTTTCTCTCAGGTTGCATAGGGTTTTTCTAAGGGTTAAGAGGGTTTGATCTTAAGAAGAGTTGTGAGAGTTTTCTTCTTTGTTTTTTTTTTGTAATCTTCTCTTGTAATCCCTTGTTCTCTATAATAATGGATTGGACTGAGGAGTAGAATCCTGCCTTGGAGTTGTCTTGCTTTGTGCTTAGTGAACCAAGTAAATTTTGTATTCTTCTTATGTGTTTGTGTGCTTATGATTCTTTGATCTCTTGTTATTTATTGTGTTTGGTGAGAATCAGTTCTTGAGGAACAATCAAGTTCCTTACATAATTCTTATTCGTACAAATAGTACATTAGACTTGGAAGGAGCATTTAAAAAATTAACGATACTTGATTATTTTTTGAATTGTTGCTTAAAATCTTAAATCTCTACTCGGATTTAATAAAATAAAAATGGAATTACTTATTTTAAAAATGTTGAGAATGATTCTTATGTTAGAAAAAAGAAGATGCTCTCTTGTGGGATCTTTGCTTACAAAAAAGAATAAGTAGTCAATTTGATAATGATTGAGTGACACTGCAAAGGTTAAATAGTCAGTTTGATAATGATTGAGTGACATTGCTTAAAAGTTGAAAAATATACTCGCAACTTGTGAATTGAATCATTAAAAGAATTTTTTTCAAAATTTTTTTTGGAGAATAGGATGTTATATGAATTAGGACTTGTTACATGTTTGTTGAAAAGTAATTCCAAAACAAATCAAAATTGAAATTTTTATTATAATTATGTGCATGGCAATTAGCATGTAAGAACTACTTTTTGAGAGTATAAATTGTTGTTTTTTATTTGTTAGTTAGTAGTGGAATATTTGATATTCAAGCCGTTAAGATTTTTAGGCTATTAAGTGCAAATTTTTCTTAATTTAGTTATTTTATAAGCTTATATATATAAGCTATGTTACTTGAAACATTGGTGTAGTTAGCTCTTTACTTAAATAAATTTTTTTTGAATCTTTATCTCCATTTTCTTTTATATACTAATTTTTTAAAATTTCAACATAGTATAGGAGTTAGAGTACTGAGCTTGAAAATGACTTCCATAAAGAAGTTAAGGAAGAAGAAAATGGTAGCAACACCCATAAAGAGAAAGAAGGGGTTAATTGCACTTACGATCACTAATTTTTTTTTATTTGTCTCAAAATTACAATTTTTTTTTCATAATAGTAAAATCAGTATAAACTTTGATATTAATAGTACAAAAATCATCTCCGGCCATTTTGAGTGAATTGGTAGCCAAAATATTGATGTGGCAAGTAACGTGGTAGTCAATTTCACCACATCAGATACCACTAATATGACACATCAACAATTTCAAAACTAGTGTACCACGTCAGCCACCACATGGCATATCCAGTTGGAAAATGATGACATGACATGTTTAATTTCATCAAAAGTCACAGAACTTTACTTTCTTACAGTAAAATCACTGAACTTTTTTTGTAAAAAAGTAAAATTTTATTTTCCTTTCACTTAAATAACTTGTAACTAAATATCTGACTTTACTAGCTATAGGAGAGAACCAATTTCAAATCTAACATTATCAAGAAAAACCTAGTGACTAAAGCCACCATGAATCAGTATCAAACCGAATGATTTTGAAAAAGATGACAATAGATTCAAAATTTTGACAAAAATTCGGTGCCACATTAGCTCCCAATTCGGATTTTCGGTTATTTATTCATTAAATTTTGTTGCAAGTTATTTTAGTAAAAGACAAACAAAACTTTTGATGAACCTTGAGGAGTATTTTCAGAGATTTAATTATTTCAATTGTTTATGTAACACTCCCTTACCTCACTCTAGCATAATAAGGTAAGTGAATATTACTTGATTAACTATCTTAAATAATCCACCATATTAAAATACTTATGAAAATTTCTTTCTAATTATATTTAAATTATACATATATCCGATTAATTATTGTATACACATTAAAATCCATAATTTTGCAGCTTACTATTTAACATATATTTACATCAAAATTTAACTCATTATATCAGTGTTCATTCCTTAATATATACTCTACATAGGAGAAATCTTTGATAATATATTACATTATTTTAACATAAGATCAAAAATATATTTGAGGCTTTAAGCTGCTTGTTTAACTGGATCCCGGCCTTCTTCTGACAGCTATACAAAATTTACCAAGTCTTTTGAACCTGCGCGAAAAAAATCACTCACGTTAAGTTATTAGGTTAGTGGTGCTTCGTAATAAAAATGTGGCATATATACATATATATATATATATATTATGAATAAAGTTAATTAAAGTAAGACTTTTACATGCATGTTAAGTATGAAATAATTAAGTTCACATTGCATAATAAATTGTATTTAAAAGTGGAATTCATTTGTGATGCTGCCTCATTTTTTTTATATGTCACATTTTCCACATTTTTTTATATTCTATATCTCTTCATTTCTTTTTTTTCCTGATTGACATGTCAAACTATCATCAATTCTAGTTCAAGGCTTGATGTACTCGGACTTTGACATTTTTCGTTTTCATAATTATTATTTCTATAAATTTTTTACTCCCTTTTTACAAGTATAACATATATCACATATGTCCACATGTTGAAATAAACTAAAATTCCTAACAATCAACATATACAACTCACACCATATGAGAAATACCAAACTACAAATTTACAACTCATTGTGGATTCTTGTCCTAGGCTTGGCCCTGACGTTCAAGTATTTCGTATGGTCCAATAAATTTAGGGCTCAACTTCCCTTTCTTTGTTGCCAAATTGTAGTACCTTTTTCCAAGGTGATACTTTCAAAAATACCTTATCTTTGACAACATATTCTATATCTCTTCTTTTCAAATTAGCATAGGATTTCTGTCGGTTAGTTGCAATCTTCAACCAATCTTTAATTAATTTCATCTTTTCCTCTATCTGTTACACCAATTTTGAACCCATTAGCTTCCTTTCACCAAGTTTTGTCCAACATAAGGGCATCCTACATCTCCTTCCATACAAGGCTTTATACGGTGCCATGCCAAGACTAGCTTGATGGCTATTGTTGTATGCAAATTCTATTAGTGATAAATATTTATCCCAGCTACCTTCAAAATCAATTATACAGCTTTTAAGCATATCTTTCAACAATTGAATAACTCATTCTCACTGTCTATCTGTTTATGAGTGGAAAGCTATACTAAAGATGAGTTGAGTTCCTAATGCTTGTTGCAAATTTTTCCAAAATTGTGATATGAAACATGGATCTCAATCAGATATAATGGATACTAGCACTCCATGCAATCAGATTATGTCATTAACATATATTTCTGCTAGTTGACTCAGTGGATAATCCATTCAGACTGGCAAGAATGATTCGATTTGGTAAGCCTATCAATAATTACCTATATTGCATCATGTTTCCTTTGTGTTAAAGGCAAACCTGATACAAAGTCCATTGTGATCCTTTTCCATTTCCATTTTGGTATAGCAATAGACTGTAACAACCTAGATAGTACTTGATGTTCCACCTTCACTTGTTGGCATGTTAAGCATCTCGTCATGTATTCAACAATATCCTTTTCATTCCTTGCCACCAGTAGTGGACTTTTAAATATTTATACATTTTATTGCTCCTTAAGTGCATAGAATAAACTGTATTGTGTGCTTTTTTCAGAATAGTATGCTTCAATTCATTGTCATTTGGCCCATACAGTCTACCTTTATAGCTTATACATCCGTCTCGATCAATTACATATTTGGGTCTCCCACCCTTTTTCATAGCCTCAACTATTGCCATTAACTTCTGGTTTTGCCCTTGAGCTTCGCTCACTTATTACCTTAAAGTAGGTTGGACTCGTAATTCTGTAAGAGTCTTTTTACTTACTGCATCATCCATAACATTCACTTTGCTTGGTTGGTAATCAGTAATGCAATTCTAATCTTTAATCAACTCTAACCAATGCCTTTGTCTTAAATTCAGTGCCCTTTGCATGGGCAGGTATTTGAGACTTTTATGATACGTATAAATGTAGCACCTTTCACCATATAAATAGCATCACCATATTTTCAAAGCAAACATAGCATCTGCTAATTCCAAATCATATCTAGGGTAATTCAATTCATGAGGCTTCATCTGTCTAGATGTATAAGCAACCACTTTACCCTCTTGCATTAATACACAGCCTAGCCTATTAAGTGAAGTATTACTATATATCACAAAATCTTTCCTTGGTATAGGCTAAGTCAAGATCGGTGCTTTAGTCAACATGGCTTTCAATTTATCAAAGCTTGCCTGGCATTGATCTGACCATTCAAACTTAGTATCCTTCCTGAGCAACCTCGTAATTGGTGCTACTATGCTAGAAAATCCTTTCACAAACCTTTTATAGTAACCTGCTAGTATGAGAACACTATAAACTTCTGTCACATTGCGGGGTGGTCTCCAATTCAAAATTGCTTCTATCTTATTTGGATCCACTCAAATTCTGTCAGTCGACACTATATGTCCCAAGAATCCCACTTCTTTTAACTAGAATTCACATTTTGATAACTTTGCATACATTTGGTTTTCTATCAAAATCTGAAGCACTACTCTGAGGTATCTATCATGCTCCTCTCTATCCCTTGAATACACCAGGATATTATTTTTAAACACTACCATAAATTGATCCAGGTAGGGCTTAAAGATCTTGCTCATCATATCCATAAAGGCAGCTGGTGCAATAGTTAAGCCAAAAGACATAACCAAGAACTCATAGTGTCCATACTGGATCCTGAAGGTTGTTTTGGTCCTTCTGACTCCCTAATTCTCTATTGATAATACCCGGATCTAAGATCAATTTTGGTGAATACTCATGCTCTCTTTAGTTGATCAAACAAATCATCAATTCTAGGGAGTGAATATTTATTTTTAATTGTCACCCTGTTTAACTGTCGATAATCAATACACCGTCGAATAATGCCATCTTTCTTTTTCACAAATAATACCGGAGCACCCTATGGTGATACACTAGGTCTTATGAACCCTTTCTCTAGCAACCCTTACAAATGAGCTTTCAACTCCTTCAATTTAGCAGGTGCCATTCTGTATGGAGTAATTAATATCGGGGCTGTACCTGTAATCACATCAATTGCAAATTCTACCTCCCAATCTAGTCGTAATCCCAGCAAATCATCAGGAAATATATATGGATATTCTCATACTATAGGAATGTCTTTAAGTTTCAAACTTTCCTTCTTGATATCTATCACATAGGCCAAATATGCCTCACACCCTTTTCTGATGAATTTTTGAGCTTTTAATTAAGAAATGACTTTAGTCAAATATGTTTGACCTTCAACTCGAATGCTAATATCATCTTGCTCAAGAATCTTGAGAACTACTTTTCTGGATTGATAGTCGACTATAGCTCCATGCTTTGTTAACCAATCCATACCAAGAATCATGGTTGTAAGAACCGGGAATTAGCCGTTAGGCCAGATAGTTTTTACCTCCAAAACTGGGGGAGAAACAACCTGGTGGAAAAACCGGAGACCCGGCTGGTTCAATCGGAAAAAACTGGTTTTGACGGGTTTTTTTTAATATTTCTAAAAAAATTTTAATTATTAAATTTGGTCCAATCTAGTCAATTCAACTGGGTCAACCAAAAAATTGACTCCAAGACTTGATGAGTTAACTATAAACTAATCAAATTGGTCAAAATAAACATGTTTTTACAACCTTGCCAAGAATATCATCAAATTCATGAAAATGTAATTCTATTAAATCTGCTATAAACTCTCTACCCTAAACTGCTATAGGGCTATGTCTATATATCTGGTTCACTTTCAAACTATGTCCAAGTGAATTTGTCATAACTATCTCATAATCTAAGGCTTCAGGTGTTATATTTCCTTGTCTAGGTGCAGATGTGCATATATATGAATGCGTGAAACCAAGATCTATCAATGCATGTAAGTTAGAGCCAAATAAAGAAAATTTAACAACTATAACATTTGGTGTATCCTGGTCCTCACGAGCTTTCATCACATATGCCCAAGCTGGAGCTCTATTACCCTCAGCTCTATGAATAGTCTTTGATGGTCCATAACACTATCCTACACTGCCATTACGGTCACCACGCCACCTCTGAATCTGGGACAATCTTTCTTTATATGTTTAGTGGCTCCACATCTCATGCATACTCCAGTTAACCACCAACACTCTCTTGGATGAGATCTATCACAGTGCTAACATACAGCCGGAGTTGACCTCCTGGACACCGATGTTGGTGAACTAGTAGATAAGGTTGCAAGTCTAAACTGCTAACCCCATTTCTTAGAAAATGTTTGTCTAGCACCCTGTGATTGAAAAGGCCTGAGTACTGTCTGCCCTCTCCTACCAGATGTTTGAGCCACTCTAGCCGTCAACTTCTTATAGGACTCTTCTATCTTCATGTTTTTCCTTGTTTCCACATTGAGAGAGTTGATGATACTAATATAGCAAAATCTGTATGCTGATGGGAGGCAACTAAGTATCCAATCTCAACATTAAGGCCATCCTCAATTCTACGACACTTATCCGCCTCATCTTCAATAATGCTTGCTGCATACCTACTCAGCTTGATAAACTCTTTCTCATAGTTAGTTACTGTCATAGCCCTCTATCTCAAATTCATAAATTCTCTCTTTTTCTTATCAACATAAACTGGTGGCATATATTTCTTCTTAAATTCTACCACAAAGAAATCCCATGTTAATGGTCTTAGAGTTTGAGGCTTTACTAATATGGATTCCTACCATTGATAGGCTTGCTCCTAAAGAAGAGACATTATATACCTAGCCTTGGACTCTTTAGGGCACTAGAGATTGTCAAAAATCTGCTATGTCTATTCAAACCAAAATTCTGCCACTGCTGGGTCATCCTCTCTTCTACCAATAAAATTTGTAGGCCCATGTTTTCTCAATTTATCAATCTAGGATTTTGGCTGAGGTGGAGGAGGTGCTGGAGCTAGAGGCAGCATAGCCTGTGCAATCCTCTGTAATAAAGTAGGCATATGCTGCATAAGGGGGGTCTGACCCGGGTTAGCATGTTCTTTAGTATGCTGTGGTACTGGTACAATGGGCTCCGTGTCTCTAACTAATGCTGATTATCTGTGGGTAGCAGAGTCAACTATATTATCACCCTCTTCTTCCTTATGACTTTGTTATGATTTGGAATCCATAAAAACCTATATTGTTAGAAGAAGAGTTTCTTATCAAAATAAAGCAGCTTAAATGGAATACATATCCCTGAAACATGCACCTATCTCCTATATCCAACTAGGCAAGAACTTTTTAATCCTATGCTCTGATACGAAAAATTGTAACATCCCTTTACCCCACTCTAGAATAGAGTAAGGTAAGTAAGTATTACCCGATTAACTGTCTTAAATAATCTGCTAGATTAAAATACTTATGATAATTTTTCTAATTATATTTAAATTATATATATATTCGATTAATAATTTTGTACACATCAAAATCCATAATTTTGTAGCTTGCTATTTAACATATATTTACATAAAAATATAACTCATTATATCAATGTTCATTTCCCAATATAAACTCTACATGGAAGAAATATTTGATAATATATTACAATATTTTAACATAATACACCAAAAATAAATTTAAGGCTTTAAGCTGCTTGTTTGACTAGATTCCGTTCTTCTTCTGATAGCTATCCAAAATTTAACAAGTCTTTTGGACCTGTATGAGAAAAATCACATGCGCTAAGCTCCTAGCTTAGCTGTGTTTTATAGGATAAAAATCTTATTTATATATACATGCCACAATTTTTTTTTATATTCCATGCATTTTCCACATTTAAACATAATTTATTATGCAATGTGAACTTAATTATTTCATACTTAATATGTATACAAAAGACTTACTTTAATTAACTTTACTCATAATATTTTTTTTTCTTATTATTTTTATTCAAGCCCATAATACTGTGTCTGAGCTTATTAATAGGAATATGAGGTTTGAATTCCCGACTTTTTTTAAAAAATATCATCACCAACTTTTTATTTATTTGCCATTACCGACTATTTAAATAATGTCATTTCCGACTTTTTGAACAATGCCTTCATCGGCTTTATTTTTTTTTATAGTGCCATTTCCGGCTTTACCATATCTTATCGTGTGCATTTCCTTTTTTTCCTTGATTGACATGCTAAACTATACTCTATTCTAGCTCAAGGTTTGGTGTACTCGAGCTTTTATATTTTTCGTTATCATAATTATTATTTCCATAAATTTATTATTCCCTTTTTACAAGTATAACATATATCACATATGTCCACATGTTGAAATAAACCAAAATTCCTAACAATCAATATATACAAATGACACCATATGAGAAATACCGAACTACAAATTTACAACTCATTGTAGATTCTGGTCCTGGGTTTGGGCCTCAATTTTAGCTCATTTCTAGTTTAATTCAGACCTTATGGTCTTTTATGAACTTTTAGCTTAATGTGTTAGCTTGATTTTACAAAAAGAATTATTGGAATCCAATTTTCTACCAAAAGTTATGACCAAATTATCGAGTGGTGTTCATTCAATTTTTGCCAAGGATTTTCTTGATTCATATAGATTCGAAATTTTGTAGGCAATTTTTGGTCTTATTATCAACCAAATTTCAACTTATGTTCTTCATAACATTTTTAGCACTATGTGGTAGCTATCATATCCAATTAGTTTCGTACCAATCCAATTTTTACATCCTAAGTTGTGGTCAATTTTGTCAAGACTATTCTAGTGTATGTGTGACAGGGCACTTATTGGATTCATTGTAAATTAATTAATTCAATAACACTATGTAATCATGCTATGCCCAAAATTTCCATATCATAAATACATACATAAAACTCAATATTACACACCAATTTATCATAAAATTCTAAAGACAACCATTTATCACACACAACATTTCAAACCTCATGCATAATATACATTGTACACAATTTCTCAAATTTATGGCATGCAAAATTTTTATCCAAGAAGCACTTACCTAATCAACCCCAACTCCTTTTCTTTTACATTTTTTTTTTCACTTGCTAGATGACTTGTTCTTTCCCTTTGTCCACCTCTTGGTGGCTACTTGTTTGACCTTAACATGAAAAAAAACAATATGTCATTCAATGACACATTCAATCAATGTTTATGCATGAATAATATTTAGTGTTCCTAATAATATTTACCTTCTCACATATCTTTATTTCCTCCTCTTTTTACCTTATTTATGTTCATTTTAATGAAAAGCCATACCCTCGATTTGACACAAACAAATCAGCCCCCAATATTCTATGCCCTTCTCTTTAACAACCATCATCTACAAGTCATATAATCACCATTAACACTTCTAAACATCTTTCTCTTAACTTTTCCTTCATTAGGAAGCCTCATACACGTCCTCATAGGTCTTATTCCTTTAGTTTTCAAGCTACAAAATCATCATTTACAACAACCCAAGGCTCAACTCCATCACTTTCCATACAAAGCAACACTTCTCAACACAAGTCAACACACCTTGGTTATTTTCCAAGTAGGCCAAAGTTCTCCCAATCTTTCTCTTTTGCTCTCTTATGGTGAAATCTCCTTGATTAATTGATTTTTCTCTCTAAATTCTTCTTTTCTTCTCTTTTAGAAGCTTAAGTGGCTAAAAAAAAAAAATGGAAGGTTAGGGTTATTTGGGAGAAGGGGATAACAACAAAGGGGAGAAGCCTTATTTTTTGACTTTTGTGCTAAGGTTAGTATTTGTGGATCCACTAATTAGCTTAGCCCTTCATCCTATTGGTTGATTAGCTTAATTAATCTTGATTAATTTTTAATTATGGAAAATTCCTCTTGTGCCACAAAATTCTTTACTTCTTACAAATTTTTCCCTAACAAATTCGATAATACCGATTTTGTTCATAGGGTAATTTTATTTTATTTTATCCTAATTCTTACATTAGTCTTTTAGTTCCCTAATAATAATATCCCTATTTATTTTCCCTTATTATTTGTCATTTTTCCATGGGTCCGAATTAGACACCAATTGGACCGACGCGCCCGATTAATGACATGCACGATTAGGGCCTAAATTGCCGGATGTTACAATTTAAGCGTTAAATAGGTAAATTATAATAAAGTCAAACACTTAAACAGCTTTGGAAATCAGTATTTGATCACAAAGGGCTTGAAAAGAAAGGCTTTACCACCAGGCTTCATCGCCATGAAGGATTCTGTCATGAACATGAAGGCTTCTTGTCATGACCATGAAGATTAGGCTTCACCATTATGATTTATGACTACGAAAAAGTTCTTGATCGTGAAAGATTATGTCATGACAATGAAAAAATTAATGATCGTGGAAAATTGTGTCATGACCATGGCTTTATCAAAATGGTCCAATAGCCTTCACGGTCAACCTTCACCTCCAAGCCAAGATTCACAGCCGTGAATATGATAGTAGAGCGGGAAACTCAATTTTCAAGTGCCAAAATGCTTTATGACCATGAATAGATGTGTCATGACCGTGAATCTAGGCATATATGTCATTAATGAGGTAGTTTAATGACTATAAATGCAATAAATGCATCCCAAACGACTACAATACTTCAAGAGAGTATAAATACTTCACATTTATTACTGTATGAGGTTAGAGAACAATCAAAGTGCAAATTACTTCAAATCATTATTGTGCATTAAATTTTCAGCTACCTCTCTTTCTCAATTATTTTATATTTGTTTTTCTTCAAGAGCTTGAGAGTTGTTGAGTTCTTTGGGTTGTTGAGTGATTTCTTTGTTGCAATCAATAGCTTAATAGTGAGATTAAGTGTATTAGGTTAGGGATTGAAATTGTTGTAAGGGTTTGAGTGTAAGCCTTAGGTTAAAACACTTGGGTAGCTTGTTTAAGCCTGTAAGGGTTTAATCTACACTTTGAAATAGATTGATAATTGATTAAAACTCTCAACTGAGGTTAGGAAGAGGAGTAGTCTAAGAGGGCCGAATTTCTATAAATCGATTATGTTCTCTTGCTCCTTATTGCTCAAATTTTATTTTTCTATTCCATTCAAAAATCCCACTTCACCCCTCCTCATGGTACTTATTGTATTTCATTTGGAAGGAGAAGATGGTGATATTCTTGGATAGTAAAGGTGTCAATCTTTGGGATATCATTGAAGAAGAGTGGACTCAACCTATGGGAAAGGATGAAAGTGATAAGGAAGAGCCTTTTTTAAGAAGTAAGTGGAGTAAAGAGCAAACCGAAGCAAATTTGAGAAACAAGAAAGCCATCAACATTCTCTATTGTGCTTTGAGTAGAGAAGAATGCAACTGAATTGAGCATTTGAGGTTTGTAAAAGAAATTTGGAATGCTCTGAGGGCAAAGCATGAGGGAACCAATCAAGTTAGAAGCAAGAAGCTATAAATGCTTTATAGGGAATATGAGTTGTTTGATATGAAGCCTAATGAAAAGGTGAGTGACATGTATAATAGGCTTATCAAACTCATAAACTCTATAAGAAAGCTTAGTAAGAATTACACTCTTGAAGAAATCAACAATAAGGTTCCTATGAGTTTGCCTTAAAGGCAATGAAAAGCTAGAATTTCCTCAATTGAAGAATCTAATAATCTTTCAAAGCTTCCTACGGATGAGTTGTTGGGAAGCTTCTCACTTATGAGATCAAAATGTCTCAAATGAATAGAGATGAGAAGATAAAGAAAGACAAGGGAATTGATTTCAAGGTAAGAATGGAGGCAAGTGAAAGTGATTCAAGTGATGATGAATTGGGTATAATTTCTAGAAAAGTCAAGAACCTCATCATGAAGAAAAAGAAGGAGAAGGCCTTCAAGAAGCAAGATTCAATCATGAAAGATCATCTTATTTGTTATGAGTACAACAAGTTGGACACATTAAATCGGAGCGCCCAAGGTTGAAGAAGTCCTACAAGAAGGATAATAAGGAGGAAAAAAAAGCTTTCAAAGCTACTTGGGATGACTTAAGTGACTATAATGGTGGAGAATCGGTTGATAAAGTTGCCAACCTTTGCTTCATGGATATTGAAGAGCCTTCCACGATCAAGTTTCTAGTGATGATGACATGATGTATGTTATTGAAAAACTTATGCATAAATGTGAAAAATATTCTTTTAGAATTAATTCACTTAAAACAGTAGTCAAAACTCTATTAGGAGAACTCGAGAAATCAAGAACTTCTAATGAAGAGTTAACTAAATCTTTAGATGAGTGCAATTCTACTAAGGAAAAAGTTTTAAATGATCATACCAAACTTGTTGAGAAGAATGCATCATTAGAAAAAGAAGTTAGTAGTCTCAAGAATTCTATTTCTAGATTCAATAAGGGGAAGGAAATCCTTAATGGGATGATAGCTATTAATTCCACCCCTTCTCAATCTAAAAATGGAATTGGGTTTGGCAATTGGAATGCTAGTACTTCAAAAACCAAAAGTCCAAGTATGCCTATCGCTAAGACTTATAATGAACCTAGTTTGAGAGCCAAAGGACCTAAGAGGTTCAATGACAATAAAGTCAATTGCCTAAGAGGTAATAGAGGATCTTCTCCCAGGAGGCATCATCATGCCCCTTTATATAGTTTTCATTGTTTTCAAAAGATGGGACATGCACCTCATGCTACATGTCATTATTGTAGTGCACACATATATATAATATGAGATGTTTGATAAGGAAGGCTCATTTGTATCTTTCCAATGCTAACCCTCAGGGACTCAAGTACATTTGGGTACCTAAACTTGAATGATTTCTATTTTTATAGGTATGCTTGAAATCCAGTATGAATGAACTCAAGTAGTATCTAGATCGTAGATGTTCAAGGTACATGACAGGGTATGCCAACTTATTTACTCATTTTGAGATGAAGAAAGGTGGCAAGGTAACATTTGGAGACAATGACATAGGTAAGATTATTGGAACTAGTCAAGTTAGTAAGAAAGGCTCAACTCTTATTAAGGATGTTCTTTTGGTGGATGGTTTGAAACGCCATCTTAGTATTAGTCAGTTGTGTGATACGGGATATAGTGTAGCTTTTGAACATTCAAAATGCTTTCTAACCCAGATTTCGGATAGCAAAGTTATTTTTAATTATGAAAAGGTTAACAATGTCTACACAATTGATCTAACCTTGTTGGATAATCAATAAGTTGAGTGTTTTGTAGCCATTAACGATGACACATGAATTTGGCATATAAGACTTGGACATGTTAGCATGAAATTGATTAGAGATCTAAGCAAGGATGAACTAATCATTGGCTTAACCATGATCAAATTCCAAAAGGACAAGGTTTATAGAGCATGTCAAATGGGAAAACAAGTAAGAACTCTTTCAAACCAAAGAACAAGGTAAGTACTGCCAAATTCCTTCAATTATTGCATATAGATTTGTTTAGACCTTGTAGTGTTTCTAGCCTTAGTGGAATGCATTATGCATATGTGATTGTGGATGATTACTTTAGATTTACTTGGGTATCCATTCTTGCTTAAAAGGATTATAGTTTTAATGCTTTTAAAATTCTTGCAAAACGTATTCAAAATGAAAAAAAGGTTTTAAGATCTCTTTTATTAGGAGTGATCATGGAAAAAAATTTGAAAATGATTCTTTTAAGTTTTTTTTTTTGAAGTAGGCATCAATCATAACTTTTCTTCACCAAGAACACCTCAACAAAATGGGGTTGTTGAAAGGAAGAATAGGACATTGGTTAAGATGGCTAGAACTATGCTTAATGAGTATAGTCTTCCTAAATACTTTTGGGCTGAAAATGTTAATATCGCATGCTACTTTTCAAATAGAGTTTTCATGAGACTCTTATTAAATAAAACTCCTTATGAGCTATGGAATGGTAGAAAGCCTAAGATTTGATATCTAAGAGACTTTGGATGCAAGTGCTTTATATTGAATACCAAGGATGATCTTAGGAAATTTGATGCTAGAACCAATGAGGGTATCTTCCTTAGTTATGCAAACTCTAGCAAGTCTTATAGAGTTTTTAACAAAAGAACCTTAGTTGTTGAAGAATCTATGCATATTGTATTTGATGAATCTAACCCCCTTGAGCTGAGAAAGATAGTTATTGTTGATGATGATGTAGGTTTTTTTAAAGGGTCAATTCAACAATAAGAAACTAATGATCAAAGCCAACCTCCAAATGATTGTCAAGAGATTGTGGTAGTTGATCCTCCCAAGGATGAAGTTGGAGATGCACTAATGGTACCTCAAATTCAAAAGCATGAAGGTCTACCTAAGGAGTGTCAATTCAAGAAAGACCATCCTAGAGACCTTATCATTAGTGAGCCATCAAAAGGGATAACTACTAGACACTCTCTTAAGTATGTTAATAGTCTAGCCTTTATCTCTCAAATTGAATATAATCATGTTGATGATGCTTTATGTGATGAGAGTTGGGTGCTTTCCATGCAAGAAGAACTTAACCAATTTGAGAGAAACAAGGTATGGACTTTAGTCCCTAGGCCTAGAATTATCCTATTATTGGTAGTAAGTGGGTGTTTAGAAATAAACTTGATGAAAGTGGTGTCATTACTAGGAATAAGACTAGGTTAATGGCTAAAGGCTATAACCAAGAAGGAATAGACTATGATGAGACCTTTATCCCTATTGTAAGGTTGAAAACTATTAGAATGTTGCTTGCATTTGCATCATACATGAACAACCTCTTGGTTTTAAGCAACATGATCTTCCAAATCATATTTTTAAGTTTACCAAAGCTTTATATGGCTTGGAGCAAGCATCTAGAGCTTGGTGCGAGAGATTAAGCAATTTTCTTTTGCAACATGGATTTTCAAAAAGCAAGGTTGATGCAACTCTTTTTATAAAAAGGCATATACATGACATTATTATTGTGCAAATCTATGAATGCTTATATGAAGAAAATTAAATAATTGGTGACTAATCAATCATTTAACTTGAAATCAATTAAGTATACTTGAAAGGGAAAGAAAAATTATTTATTAATAAAATATAAAAAGGTCTATACAAAATTGGGTAGCTAACTACAACCCAATAATTTAATGTTTAGCTTAACATTGCCACCACAATGATCACATTCATAATATTATCAACTTAAACATATTACAACATGAAAGTAAAGAAAAGTAAAACTATAAGCTACCCTGAAAGTTGATAACTTGAATCTCTACGGATGGTTGATCCCCAATTTCAAAGCTCCGAATTAAATCCATATTCAAGAATTCAAATCAAAAGCAGGTAACAATCTGTTTGAAAGATGAAAAATATGTCTAAGAGCTCTCTTGGAGCATGCAAAGGATGAAAGATAGAAAAGAAAATAGTTGCTTGAATGCTTCCACTTGAATCCTACTAAAAGTTGGAACAAATACTAAAATATAATCTTAATTGATGTTAACTTTCCAAGTTACAATATTTTCTTCAAAATAATGAAACTATCCAAAATTATCTTAAATCTAATTTTTCCAAAATAGAGCGTTATCGCGCGTTTTGCTTTAATGGGTTGCATCATGAGCTTAAGACAATTGTCTCACGTATGACAGGAAGTTGATGCCTAGTTGTTCAATGCAACATAAGCTCGTGACAAATGTTATGCGCGTGAAATTTTACTCTTGATTCCTTTCACTTGCTTGTGACACACCCCACTTGCATGTGACATCCTCCTTTCCGTGCACTATCAACCATTTCCAGTTGCTCTTTTAAACTCCAAATCTAGGATGGATTTAAGATATAATAGCGGGGTCAAATGACCCCATATTTTTCTCAAATCCTATAGCAATAGAACAATGAAATGAATTTTTACTCCATTAAAAAAATAAAGTTGATCCCAATAAAAATAAACTTTCTTCTAACCATTCATTAAAAAAAACTGATGAGAAAAAAATAAAAAATATTAATTACAAAAAAATCATGTATTAATCTAGAATTAGTTTTGATGCAATTATGTATTATTTTCAAAATATGAAAACTCATGAGAATTATTACAAAAAAATTTCTTTTGTTATTTTATTATCGCATATATATTTTTGTAATTGAAAGTTATACTATATATATAGACCTTACTATACAAAATTTCTGGATCTGTCACTGCTCTAAATAAACTCCAATAGCATTTCCACTCTAAAACCACCTTTCACCTCTATCTCTACTCGTGACCTACAAACACAAAAATAGCATCTAAGTACCAATATCAAACTAAAAGGCAATATAAAAACATACAATTCAAACACTAAAACATTAGAAATATCAAGATATCAAACTCTCGCACACTTAGATGTTGCTTCTCCCCAAGCAAAACTAAGTATAAAATAAAACATGAACTCAAGTGAACTAACTCGCATGCTCAGTATTTGACTTTATTAATCTTAAAGCCTCACTAGTGTACCAAACATACTCAATTCAAAATTACACCAATCAATCAAGTTCGACATAAATTTAATACTAACTTCAAGCCACATTTTGCAGAACATGCTTATAAAATTACATCATGACCTCAAAAATATGGAAACCAATATTTTTATTGAACTACTAATTTCTGAATACCAAAAACACATAATAAATTTCTTTTTCCTATGTTTTAATTCTTCTCTAATTCATAGTGCACTTCCCACTTTACAAGTTTGATACTTCTTTCTTTCTTTTTTTAGTGTATGTAAAGTGAGTTTGAGATGAGTATGATGGAGGAGCTTATATTCTTCCTTGGACTCCAAATCAAACAATGTTCGGATGGGGTCTTCATCAATCAAGCTAAGTACACCAAGGATTTGCTCAAAAGATTTGGAATGAATGGAGCTAAGACAAGCAAAATTCCTATGAGCACCACCATCAAACTTGACAAAGATGAGAATGACAAATAAGTAGATGAAAATAAATATCGAGCTATGATCAGTAGTCTTTGTTATGTTACCGCAAGTAGACCCGATATTATATATGTCGTATGTTTATGTGAACATTTTCAATCTTTTCCTAGAGAGTCTCACTTGCATGCTGTTAAAAAGATATTGAAGTATTTAATTGGTACACAACATCTAGGCTTATGGTATCCTAAGTGCATGTCATTTGATATTATGGCTTATTTTGATGTGGATTATGTTGGGAATATTCTTGATAGAAAAAGAACTTTAGGTACTTCTCAATTTTTGGTAAACTCTCTTGTGTCTTGGTTTAGTAAGAAACAAAATTATTTGGCATTATCCATCATCGAAGTCAAATATGTTGTCGTCGATTGTTATTGTACTCAAGTATTATGGATAAAATAACAACTTAAGGATTTTGGATTGGATCTTAACAACATTCCTATTAAATGTGATAATACGAGTGCTATTAATGTTTCTAAGAATCCAATTCAACATTCAAGAAGCAAACATATAGATATTAGACATCATTTCTTGTGTGATCATGTGAATAAAGGTGATGTGCTTGAATTTGATGATACTACCAACCAACTTGTTGATATCTTTACTAAACTTCTTTGTGAGGAAAGATTGAATTTCATTAAAAGAGAAATTGACATGTTAGATGGTAATTCATTGTGATGTTATTTAATTTTTGGCATTATTGTGAATCTTAAGTGTTATTTGAATTTTGATGATGACAATCATATATTTAATTTAGTCCCACATAATTATTTTTTGTGTGCAATCGGTTGACCATCTATCGTTTTCTTGTATTTGGACAAAACTTGATAATTGTACTTAACTAATTATGGGACGCATTTATATTTTGTTTGCATGTGCCCATTTCTTGCATTTTAAGGACCACTAACTAGGATTTGGTCTAAAGGCAGTGTGACCTTCATGTGTTCATTAGCTTATAACTTTTTCTATACTAGTCCAATTTGTATGATTCTTGTTTCTAATTACAGCTAACATGTAGGGATACCATATA
>CATIWF010028236.1:0-36910 GCA_949630135.1 Balakata baccata
AATTAGGAATGAATATGTTAGGGTTTGATTATTAGACACATCATCTTTAATCTAAGCTAAAAATTGGATTGAACATTAGTTAATTCATTAGTTTGATTAGCTAATGCATAAGGTGATCGCCATGAAATATTAATTCTATGAATTTAATGCTTGGGAGGGAATGCGAAATTGGGTGAGCAAAACCGGGTACCCACTTTATCCATTGATTTTATTCTTTAATTACTTTTCAATTTAATTCATTGTTTAATTAATTTAGTTTAACTCAAAATCAATTCAAACGGATTAGAGTGTTTAGATTGCATTTCGTGTTCATTGGTAATTAAGAGTCTAACCTAGTGATTTTTTGTGAGATCGACTCTGGAAGGACACTTGCCACTCTACAATTGGCTCGTGCACTTACGAGTTAAACCTCGAGTTGACATCATTCATATAGTCCAAATCTTAAAGTTATTGGAATATTAGTGTAAAATAAAGATATGTAATTCATGTCTCATTAAGCATATTTGATAAACTTGTAACAAGAGTTAAAGTTTAGAAAATTTTCTCGGTGATTCCGTCTTGTAATAATGAGATTTCTTTTCTTTATCCCATAACATTCCATTGAAGGCAAAAAACGGGGCATAACGAAAGATAAATATTGCAATATTGCCATCAACCACAATGAAATTAAAAGTACAAATGTTGCAAAGTTGATTCAACATACTAAGATGTTCAATGTGAAAAGCAGAAAAATAACCCCAAGAGTACAATACAGGTAAGCATCTTTGATCTCTATACAAAATCAAAGATAACAGAATTGGTCACTAATTTATACACATATTTAAACAAGTTCATAAACAGAAGAAATTCTATCAAGCACTCAGTTTTACTTACAAAGCAAAGCAAGATGAACATTAACTCTTAAACATGTAAGGATAATGCTTAGTTCTCCGCACCACAATATCTTCATCTCAAAGTCATCAAAGGCCAGGAATTCACCCCAGGTGCTGGCAATAAAGGCCGTACGATGGGGACCCGTCTCACCACTGAAAATGCTTCATTAAGACGTGCAGCGCGACTCATGAACTGTGACACCTTCTGCAGAGACAAAACAAGGTAAATCGCCATATGTTAATAAGACCATAGCTACAAATGTATGTGAACCATCAACTTCAGTAAAATATCGTGTCCCAGATTCCCATATTGCCACAGATATACGGGGGAATTTCCAATCACACGAATAGGTAAAAATTTATGTACAATAAGTTTGAATAATATAGACCACAGCTTCCCATGTTTCCACTTAAAGACTTAGCTTCCAATATCCATTCAGATTACAGCTCATAGAATGTTTTTTCAAACAAAAGAATTGAAAAATTCATATTGCCCATCAAAACTGGCAAACAAGCCTCAAGATCTACTTTATTTGTAATACCAGGATTATTGACATGCGACTTCAACTGGGTGTCCAAGGTAACTTTAAAAATGCAAAAGCATGCACAAGATGTTTGGGGCCTAAGAGCAAGGAGCAGACATGCACCAGAGGAGGTGCACATTAATTAAAGTGGGACTAGAACACTTATTACTTTTCATTTTGTATCCACCAAAGTGATAGCATCTGATTCTAATCCAAAAAAGATAACCACCAAACTAGTTTGATGTAAGTCATGTTTGCAAACGAGTTGAGGAGACTGGCATGCACCAAATATAAATCAGAAGGAATATGTAAAAGATCATAATGACAAAGATGAAGCACTATCCTCCATGCCATTCCCATAAAAAGCAATGTTAATCTACATCACCATTTCCTTCGGCTTTATTCCCTTAATTTGAATTGAGGCCCTTAAGGCCTTAACATCATTTTCATACTTAAAGCAGTCATGCTTACTGCTACATTCAAATTCCCAAACAGTTGCGGTGACCTCAGTTTAGGACTTCAGCACTTAATATCGAGATATCAAGCTATTAACATCTTATCCAATGGATAAACCATGATTAAGAGAAGGAAGGTTATTTGGCTCCATTTTGGAAAAACATAATACTCACGTTAGAAAAAAATAAATAAATAAAGAAGAAAACCAAAATAAGCTTTGCCCTCTCAAAAAGTAGTTATCATCCCCCTTCTCTTATGTGTGGGAAAAAGGGAATGTTTACGAAAAATGTAATCAACGACTCCTTTATATTTGACTTACAGCATTTAATATGCAGACAAAATTTTAACATATAAGATTACCACCAAAATTTCAAACCCAAAGGGAAAATAGAGCAGGCCCAGGGAAAGTGCACAAATAGCAAACAATAATGGAAAACAAAAAGGTCAAAAAAATAACTATGAAATTTGGAAACAAGATTTAGCAGTTAATATTTTTATTGTTTAAATTAATTATTACTCTCAATTTAAATCTTTGTTAAAAAATTAAATAAATAATATATTTAATATTATTGATGGTCATACATTCCTTCTCAAACATCAATAATCCAGAAGAGTAATAGGAAATTTCTTGTACATAAAAGAGATCTATTTATAAATGTTAAGTATCAGTAATTTTTTAAGGCTAAATTACAAAAAAAAAAAAAAATCATGAACTTTTGCACTTTATAACAATTATATCAAATTCTTTAAAAATTTGAATTTAATTATATGTACTTTAAATTTTATAACAAATCTTGCATCGAGTGGACTGAACCCCACTCTGATCCTACGTGGCAATGACATGGAAAGACATTAAAAATATAAATAATGACGTGGAAAACACGATAAAGCTGATGTGGAAAAAATTGCCACAGACGATTTAATCCAATACGACGTTTTGCACAAGGCTAAACCCCTCTTAATCAAAGCAAAACGCCACTGTTTCGAGTTAACACCTATAAACAAAACGCCAACTTTAGGGTTAGTATCACTTCCACCATTCCCTACTTCCCCATTTCCCATTTCTTCGAACTTAACATGTTATTCAATAGAATGAAGGACTGATGATGAAACGGAATCTTAGAGTATTAGGATTAGGAGTTCTAATGTTTCTGTAGTGAAGAGCTGGAAGAGTTTGTGATATTTGGAGTTGGAACTGGAAATAATCATAAGCTATATTGCAAGCAACTGTACGCGATATGGCTTCAAGCCAAATCATTTGGTAGTGGAGGTCTTGGCCCTGAAGTTCAGACACTGGACTGGTAGATAATAACTTCTGGAGAAGGGAGGCGGAGCTGTGATAATCTTTGCTGCATTGATCAGCTGAGAGATGAAGAGTGAAAAGATGTAGAAGCCAACTGTAAGATATGGTTATGCAGCCCAGTCTAGACAAGGAGAAGATTATTTCCTATTTAAGACTGACTGTCAGCAAGCACCGGAAAATTCCTCATCCACCACCTTTTCTGTGTTTGCAGTAATTTTTACTTTCTCTCACTCATATATTTCTTTTATTCCACAGAAACTGTAATTTTTAATGGGTTTAATGGTGCTTGTATAAATTGTAGTATGAGTTCATCCCTGTGTGTATTTTCTTCTGCTATGCCTTTCTTGTTTGATGAGTTGGTGAATTTCTCTTCCAATTGTCAGACCTTTAATGGGCACAATGGAAATGCAGCGGCAATTTTTAGTAGAGAAAATCTGTTAAATCATATTTTCGGTGCTATTCCTTGTGGACTTGGACATGAGGAGTGGCCTCAAGCTTTTACCTCGAGCATTGGTTGCTGGGTTTGTGAAGACTTACGTGCCAAAAGGTGGAGTATTGGGTTAAATCATCTGTGGCAATTTTTTCCACATCAGATCTACCATGTTTTCCACGTCATTGTTATATATTTTTAATGTTTTCCCACACTATCGCCGCATAGTTTTGGAACGAGGCCTAGTCCATCCAAGGCAAGATTTATTACAAAGCCTAAAGTGCATATAATTAAACTATAATTTTTAAAAAAATTAAACATAACTGTGATAAAGTATAAAGTTCAGAATTTTTCTTACAATTTAGCCCTTTTTTCAAAGCTATTTTATAGGTGCAAGCAATTTATTTTCTACAAGAATGTTATTACTTTGGCCCCACTAAATTACATTTCTAGCTTTGCCACAGGGTTTTATTCTACTTATTTATACTTATTTCACTGACATGATAGCCCTTTCAATGGTTAAAACCAACTAACAAAAACATAAAGTAATGCTGGAAAACCACCAATCACATAACATATAGAAAGAAAAGAAGAGAGGGTGGAGAATCTCAGGCCCCTAAGGTTCATGCAAGCAGTTGGCCTAACATCTAGGTGCATCTGGAGTCATCACACTGACCTTTGACAACTATGAACTTTGGGTACTATCATTAAAAAACCATGAAGACAGAACTGGTAATAATCTTTCAGATAATCATATGTGTTATATGCAGTGGCGGAGCCAGGACCCAAATTAGAGGGGGCAAAGAGCTAGAAGATTAAATCAAAGGTTGTAAAAATAAATTTTTAATATTCTTTACGGGGGCAAATTTTAAAAAATGATATAAATTTACATATTATTACATATATTTTAAAATATTAAGGGGAGACAATTGTCCACCCTCAAATAAATATGGCTCCGCTACTGGCTATATGCATGTATTTATAGAAAACCAATAATAGTTCCATAGGATTTAACTGTCTGCTTCTTCTCTAAGGCTTGAATGAGAGGAAAACGAAATAATGAGATTTTGGACCCATTGACATTAAGGCTTATTTACAATCTTATAGAGTTTTTATTTTTACTTTTTTTATTTTTTCCTCACATCAAACTGCTCTTCCAAATGCAGCTTTTGAAGTTGGAAAATCCAGCTTTCTTAAAAGCTGGTCTGTAGAAAGCAGCTCAAAAAATTAATATTAAAATAATTAACAAGAGCTTCGCTAGATGCAGTACCAGATGGACCCACATAATTCCATTAACAAACCTTTTTCTTCTGCTATGAAGACACCCTAATTGAAGCAGAGTGAGTATATAGTGTATATGTTACTCAGAATCAGCTTAGATTGCAAGAGATCAAGCAAATCAGCAAAAAGAAAAAAATGTAAACAGGTGACCAAGATATTCAAATCCTGATGAATGACTCAACGAGCATCAATCCTTGCTCCACATGTTTACTATTCACAAGCAGAAATCAAGGAGGTTAAACCGATCCCATGATATAAAAAGATAAGTTATCCAAACCTTCTAGATAATCCCAAAGGGGAAACAATCCACAGGCCCGGGTACCAGAGCATTAACTAGCAACTCATAATTTACAATGTTGAGTTTCATCTGATTTTTATTGTCTTAGAAACATTTGACGGGATGGCATTAGCACAGCCTGATGTAAAGCTAATTCTTATAAAGTACAGAAATAATGGTGGGGTGGGCCTTTTCATGAGCTCATAAATCATATCTAAACATCTTAGCCAAACATCTTATCCCTCACCATAATGACAGTATCTCTGAGTCCCATCTCAGAGTGCATCTGGACTGATTAGAAAGGAGAATGTCCTTATTTCTGTGTGTGTTCATCATATGAAGTTGAAAGAAATGAAGCAGTGTGTAGTACTAGCAAAAATGGAAAAGTCAAAGGCCTACAATAGGGCTTCAAAGGGAAGTATAGGTCATGTTCATGGCTATATTTGAACCTGTTCAGTTCAAATGCTACTGAAGCTACTGATGAAAGCTAGATTTGAAAAAGTGAGCAGCAGAGTAGATTTGAAAAAGCGAGCAGTAGAACAAGTGTTGCAACCATTTGAACACGAGAATTCCAAAAGTCCCTCCAAACTTCCTGAACACTAGTTGATAATAAGGTTTAGCACCATATAAAGGATTGTGTATTTTTATTTCTACGAGATTATCCCTTGATCTTTCGCTGATTCCCTCCATAATAAAAATTTTGGATAACTTCAGAAAGATACCCTAATGTTTCGCTGTGTTTTCAATTGAACACCTAATGTTTCTTTCTTTCTTTTCAATACGGTCTTACAGAACAACAGTTACTTAAATGCGTCCACAAAAGCCAAAGGTTCAACAGGTCAAGTTTTACTACAATTGCTTGAAATGCGTTTGGGAGGACAGGTTATTCAAATTTCATTTGATGGTCAAAGGCAAATTGAAAGCTATGCAGTGGTAATTCTAAAGATTCCATTGGGGAAAAGAAGAAAAGTCTCCCGCGACAGATAGAGGAGGATTTATTCAATCACATAGTTTGGACTCCTAGAATATGGCGTCCTTTGGGTTTTCTATTTGATTATATCGAAAGGAGTTTATTTTTTTAACTATAGATATTTTTTCGGGAGCAGTCTGAGCTAATGAAGCATGGGGATCATATTGGAATTGGGACCCAAAAGAAACTTGGAGACAGGATGGCTATTGTAATTCTTTCTACTTCTCGGGGTATAATGACAAACTGAAAAGCTCGACTAGAAAGACAGGATGGGTATTGTAATTCTTTCTACTTCTCGATGTATAATGACAAACCGAAAAGCTCGACTAGAAAAAATCAATGGAGAAATCTTGTGTTATATATGGTAATTTTTCTTATATCCGAATTCTATCCGGTTATCATTTGAAAAGGCGTAGTTCAAATAGAATTGAACTTTCTATCATAGTTGTCAAATCGAGAATCAAATTTATAATTTTGTAAATCGAGAATCAAATCGTAAGATTCAGTTCATCCTGATAATATTAATTAAAAAATAATATATGTCCATTTTCAAGAACATACTTCATATTATTATTCTATAGTTTTGAAATGTAGTAATGACTAAACATAAAAATGATAAATAACTAATAATAATACTAAATCACAAAGTCAAATATAGTTTAAAATTTGTAATTTATAAAAAAATGCTATATAGTAAATCATTTTATATTTTGAATTTTATCATGCAAAAGTAGTTATCTTTGCTCATATTTACCTCTTTTTTCATGTGAATTGATACGAATCGGATGATTTGAATCGTGAATCGTCACGATTCAATATAAATTTATATTTGTGTTAAGATTCGATTCGTTTTCCACATGAATCGATACGAATCAGATGAATCAAATCAAGAATCGTAAGATTCTAACAAGAGTGCTTTCTATTGACCCAGGCACTTGCGATCCTATGGATGAAGACATAGCATCTCTGGATCCCATTGAATTTCATTCAGAAGAGGAACCTTATAAAGATCGTATTGATTCTTATCAACAAGATTTTATTTGTTTTTTCAATTGGACCATTCTATTACTTTCACTGTTAATTTTGGTCGAATGCTGACATGGCCATTAAATGTGGGCCCCACTAAGCCAAATCTAATGGAGGTGTAGAATTGAAAAAAAAAAATAGTGTACAGTTGGAAAAAAAAAAAACAAAAGTTAGGTGTTAACACTGTAAAACGTTAAGGATTCTTTTTAAAGTTATCCCCAAAAAATGCCACATGGGTATCACTTGGCAGTTGGAAATGAAATAATCAAAACCCTTCTGTGGTTAACTTGACCCTCAATATTGACTTTTCCAATATTCCCTCACATTCTAATCCTTACTTTACCACAATTATGATCTTGATACTTCTACAGATACCTTGTTTGATACCTTATAATTCTATGCAAGCAACTAACCCTTTTAGCTTTACAAATATTTAATCACAAATATACTAAACAAATTAGTTATTTAATGAATCATAACCTGCAATGCTCCAAATAACTTGTAAACCTCACGTTCCGTTAATGGTACTACCGCGTTTCATTTTTATTTCATCAAGAAAAGGGCCAGTTCAAGGGTGAAAGAAGGACAGGGGAAAGGGCCAAGGCAATGGTGCCCAAGTCCTTTGCAAAGAAGCATATACGAAAAGAACAAGAAACCATGTCCTAGATGTATGGCAATATTGAAGATCGTTGGAAAGAATTATATTTATAAAGTATCATTCAGCAAAATAATCAGAGTAGGGAAGAAACTTTTGGCTATGAAGTTGAAAAAGTTGTTCGACCTTGATATTATAGCCTAGAGTCAGGACTTTTTTCTGATACTACTGCTGATAACTCTTACTCACGATTAGGACTTGATAAATCTAACCAATATAACTACCAATTGAAATGAACAAATGAAATATGAACAATTACTGACCTTATCATCAACAGTAACCTTAAGTGGCAAGCTCCTTGCCTTGCGCTTCATCTTGTACAATCTCCGGCCCAAGATAACAATTCCCATCACAGCTGCCGCCATAGAGAAAGACCATACAGGACTAACCCTGAAAACACAATATTTCAACAACTCAAAAGGCACCTTCCACCACACTACGTTCCTTTTCTCTTTATCACCTCCTAGTTCGCTTTCTCCAACAGTAACAATGCCTGAATTTTCTTCTTTAGAGGCATCTTCATCGTCGGATTCACCCAGAATCTCAGAATCCCTATTCACCTTCCCAACATCACAAAAAACAAGACTATCACCACCTGAATCAGACCAGAACTTATCTAAATCCTTATCCTTACTCTGCTTTTCTCCAAAATTTTCAAAACCCGCATGGTTTTTCACACTCTCCTCCAATCCCATTTCATTTTTACCCCCAAAATTACTTATACCCTCACAAGGCTCAACTTTCTCTTTCTTACCATCATCATCAACAGTTTCCCCAATCCCCAAAAAACCAACTTCGATTTTCCCATTATACACAAAACCCAATTCATTTTTCACATCGAAGTCCCTAATTTTATGTTCATCGGACCAATCGCTACCCGAATCAGACCAAAACTCAGCAGGATTCCTCGTCTGATACCGAGTCTCATACCCAGGATCAATCCAACTAGGATTATCAGATTCAACAGAACCTTCCTCGCTGGCATCAGCAACAGTTTTGGCATATCGATTATCATTTCCAAGGGAAAAATAATCTAACCTGAGTACACCTTCAGAATCGGCCTCGATATCTTCAAAATTCTTCGAATTACTGATCGAATTAGGGGAGTTAACCGCGTCAGAATCGGAGTTGACTAGCAGCTCCCAGTCTTGAAACTCGGCTGAAGCCTCTCCTGCCATTAATAGCGCTGATCCGAAAGTAAACAGCCTTAACAAACAGGAATTCAATAGAAAGCAAGAGAGCCTAAGAGGAGAAGTTGCGTTTAGTAGGTAACCCTCACACAGTTAGTTGGCCCCCCCAATCTCTCGCATAGGCAGTTCCTGCATTTGGGATTTGCTGTTTAGGTTGATAAAATCATGAATTTTTTTTAATTTAATTAATTAATTTTTTTTAATTTTTTTTTAAATATTTTTAATTTATTTAAAAAAAATATTTATTTATCTATTTTTATTAAAAATGTAATTTTTAAAAACATACAAATTATTTAAAAAAATATTTTTTACAAACGCAATAAATAATAGAAAAATAGAACAATAACCACAGTATAGAAAAAAAAAAAAGTATAATCACAAATACCAAAGATGAAGTTGAGCTCAAATTATATATATTGAATGCCTTTTTTTTATTGGCTAACGAGAAAAGGCAGTTTAATTCAGCCAATTAATTTTTGAAACGTGGTAACTGATGCTGACCTACGATGTTTTGGTACGGAAAGATGATATGCTCTTCAAGTTTTCAGGACAAATGAAATGAAACTACAAATATCTAAAGCGGAGAACAGGATAAGTACACAAATTGGTGTGGATAAGTTATTATTATTATTATTATTATTTAAAATGTTAAGTTAGCTATGGTTGTTAAGAATATGATTAATATTTCCTCCCTCAAAAGAAAAATAGTTTCAAAATATAAGTCATGTTTCAAAAAAATTAGTTGGTAATTTAGTTGTTAGTTAATAATTTATTTTTAAATTAATAATTTATCAGTAATTGATAATCTAATAACTGAAAATTTATATGATTTTATCAAAAGTATTTAATAAAACTAACTAAAAATATAAATAAAAAATGACAAAAAAATATATATTTATATTAATAAAAAATATTATATAAAAATATATAATACATAATATAAACGAATTATATAAGTTATATATATATATATATTATAATAATTATATTAATATCTCATCTCAATATAATAAATGTTAGAAACAAATACAAGAAAATAGAGTATGAGAATTATTAATTCAATATTCAAAAATAGTAGAAAATGGAAAATCAATCTGAAGCCTGTGTAGCACACAGTTTTCTTAAGATAAATTCGCCTCCTACACGGGTGTTTAGAATAACCGGCGTTTATCTCTCAGGATACAACAGATTCCAAGTAGTTGTTGAACACACAATACCTACTTACAGTGAACTTTGTTTTGCCACAACATCTATCACTTGAGAAGAAGAAGAAGAAGAAGAAAGAAAGAAAGAAACAATCAAAATATGCTATTTTTAACAACTCAAAATTCAAGCCTAAACCACCTATTTATACTAGATGGATAAGACAATGGATTAATTATGATTAATTTCCTTTAAAAGCTGCTAATAATGTTTTTGTAACTTTCAAATAGTGGTGAAATTAATCTTTAAAACATCAGAAATTGACATTCTAAAAGACATGAAGCTCAAAGGTTTATTCTGAAACAGAATCCACACGACCGTGTGGATCTGCCTTATACTCCTATAGGCAAAACAACACGACCGTGTGGATCCACACGGGCGTGTCAGTGGCCTAGCCGTGTGGATCCACACAGGCGTGGCAGAATGCCAACCGTGTGGATCAACACGGGAGTATTGCCAAATTTTCCAGAAATAAAAAAATAAATTAGGCTTGTTCAGGACCACGAGATTTTGGGCCGACATTCGTGTACCCAGGTCGCGCACCCACGCATTGGCCCATCCCGACCCATGGATTTGCACCCCCTCTGCGCCTGAGCGCGCGAGAGAGAGCCTTCCATTCTACTTTTCTTACCCATGTAAGAAAGCATTTATATATATAAACATAAGTCCAAATTCAATTCTTAGTGATGTGAGACAAACTCTCACTCACTTTTCACCTTTAAATCTCCTTATCATAGAGCTTACTTTGAACTTCAATTTCTATTCACACATTTTCCATTTTGAGCATATGAATACATTAATTATAATCCTCATGTCAAAAGATATATATCCGGGTCTTTTTTCCAAAACCGAATTGTGGGACCCACCCGAATAATCCTCTCAAAATGGTTCATAATCACAATTTTTCCAACACTTTTTAGGTGGCTTTGGAAGCTTCACTTGAAACCTGAAAAGCTTTGGTTTAGGGTCATTACGCATAAATATAAGGCTGAAAGGATTGACTTCATCAATCAAAAATCCAATTTCTCTTCACTGTGGAAGAGTATCTCTCTTATTTGCACAGGGAATAATGTTATATCTGATTTTATCCATAGATCTGTTGGTTTTAAGCCTGGGAGTAGTGATAGTATCCTTTTTTGGGTAGAAAATCGGTTTTCTAATGATTCTATAGCCGCACATTATCCTGTTCTCTACACTAACTCGGCCACACAATTAAAGTGGAAACACGAACTTGTTGAAACTGAACAATGCAGTCCTAACTCCTTATGTTTGTTGGGTTCTTTTTGTTTTGATCTCTTTTGGTTTTGCGGCTCCCTGTGCTTGAGGTAAGGTTCTTGTCTAAATCTTGCGGTTTGAATAGTTTTAGTGAGGGGTTTTTTCATCACCTTACCTTTTGCTAAGGTGGTTTTTCCCCTAGTATGTTTAATAAAATATATTGCTTATAAAAAAAAAAAAGTTTTTACTTAGATTAAGGAGTTTTTTCGTCACCTTAATATTTAATTAAGGTGCGGTTTTTCCTCTCAATATTAATAAAATATATACTTATTTTAAAAAAAAAAAATTAATACCTATCACCAAGATGAAATCACGAGTCTGAGAGTGAAAAATTGGAAAGGATTCTACATAATAAACAATAAGGGTCGATAATACATGTAATTAATTGCAAGTTGGATATTATTCTTTGTTGTTATTTAGTAAACTCCTTTTTTTTTTCATCAATTTTAGTAAACTCCTAATACACTGGATCTTGTCCACAATTAATTAAGCAATATTTTTCTTATTTAATTTGTACACATGCGAAAAACAACAATATTATTATTATTATTATTATTATTATTATTATTATTATTATTATCAAATTCAAGAAAACTAGGCTATTTAATTAGCTAGTAGCGTAGATTTCAATGGACACTGCAACAAATATTATATTTAGGGACGAAATTTTTAGCTACCAAAATATTTTGGTCTCTAAATAGTTATTTTACACTACCAAAATGTAAAATCGTCCCTAAAATAATTAGTTCTTTTTCACGGATACTTTTTATCTCTTGCAGCTCTTAGTTAAAGGTGATCTGTAAGGCTTTGTTTGAATGGTCTGACTTCAGAGTGATTCTGCGATTGTATGATTTCGGTTTAATTATAAAAGTTTTCTTCAGATTTAATTGGAATAGTGCTTCATTTGGTACCCTGCTTTGGGCATGAATTTTAAAATTTTTAGGAAATAAAGTGCCTAATGATATTTGAACTGGTGTTCGCAGGTGCAATCGAGATTTAAAAATCAGTAGCAAATAAACTTTTTGACAGTAGCAAATTTATCAATCTGTAAGGAAGAAGAAGTGAAGATCGAGAAGATGAAATCTCTTCACTAATCAATCTGTTTGTGTCTTTTATAGGATCATGCACGGAGAAAGCGAAGCAAGGAAGAAGAAGTTACTCTCCTTCGAAATCAACATTGGTAAAAGCAAGGAGGAAGATCTGTTGAGCCAGCCAAATGAATGTCTGTAAGTTTCATAGACATGGATATAAAGTCTCTTGACCTGGCATTGCATCTTCCTTCACTCTCCATTCTTCTAAATTTAGAGTGATAGAGGTAGAAGGATCTCAAGTTTAGGAAACCCAAAGCAGGAGCATGTTCTTCCCCTAATGATAGAATATAATCCTCAGTTTAGGCAGCTCATCTATTGCTTTTTAGTTTTCTAGTTCTGTTTGTAGACTCTGCAGTTCAATGAGACTCATTATCTTTTAATTATTTTGCTAATTCGACAAAGCTATGGCACTGCTCATGGAGAAGTTCATTAACGATCAATTCATTCTCTGTTACAAACTTTTCAGCAGAGGAACCCAATTGACTGTCAAAATTGAAGTTTAACTACTCTTAAGCACCAAATACCGTATATTTTGTTAAAAATTTAACAAATTCTCTTACAATGTGAAAAATAACTCACTATTTCCATTTTTAACAAATATTTGTGCCAAATGTGAAAAATGATACTCTTCCTTGCAATAAATAAGTGAAAATAGCCAAAGAAAGTCTTGCTCTGCCATTATACAAAATGAGACATAATACTGCATGATTACAACAAACTCGAGTTATTGATTACCTTATAAATGCCTTGAAATGGTACGTCCTCCGAAGTGATTGCCAAATCTACAAACATGACAAAAAGTGTAATACTTGAATTATTTGGTTGTCATTTTTGTGGGTTTTCATCTATTTGTTTTAAGTGGTAGGGCGCAAAGATGAAGGGGCAAAAAAATGTTGACGTTTATTTCATTTCATAGTAATAAATTGATATTATCTCTCTTAGCCAGTAAGTTCAATTACAATTTCAACTCTTGAGTTTAACATGACCTATTTTTCTGTCCAGTCTCTTACCTATATTTTTTTTATCTAATTCATGAGCATATTGCTCTTTTCTATATTTTTTATCTGATTCAAGTGCATATTGAAGTTAAAGAGAAAGTATTACGCTCGTGAGAAACCTTTTTGTTTTTTTTTTTCAAGGATGCATATTTATCATTTATACCATTGTACCTTTCCCTCATTAGTCTTAGAATTTGTTTCATGCTATTCAACTTTTGTTAATTTTGTTTATCTATGTGGGTATTTTTGTGTATATACAACTGATTGACCTCCCTTGTTCCTCTTCAGTACTTTCTCATGTTTTCAAATTCTCTTTATATTCTAAGTTAAATTCTCTTTATATTAATGTTTTCAATTTGTCATCCGCTGTGTTTTGCTTCAATACTCTCTCTTTATGCCAAAACATTACTTTTCATATTTTTGTTTTGCTTTCCATGAACTTTATGATTTGGTCACTTGAACTTGGTGGTTACACATTGAGATTATTTTCATTGCTTGGGTTGTATTATGTTTTTTTTGTTCTACACAATTTTTATTTACAGAGTAAATAGCATCTCATGATTATTTTCTGAAATTGGTTAATATTGCTACAAGTAAAATTTCTTGAACATCGAAATTATTTTTTATTTGCACATGTATCTAATAAACTTTTGCATTTTGGTTTCAAGCTACTTTATATTAATTCAAGATATTGATGGTTGTAGGTTACAAGACAAAAATGGTTTCGTGCACATTTTTTGTAAATGGCACCTATGATTCTTTTTAGTATAGATAATACTTTTTTGTATTAAAAAATCTATAGCAGTAGATTTGTGCAAAAATCTTAGCACTTGACTGAAACATTTAAGAGGATTATTTTTTTTACAAAATTTGATGACAATGATATTAGTTATGCTAATATGATATTTTGTATTCATTAATTTTTAGTATTCTTTAAATTTTATTAATAAAATGTGATTTAGTGATGCTTTTAATGGTAATGGAAAATAATTTATGTTAGGCAAGGAAAAGGAAATAATAAATAATATATATTAATCAATGAATAAAAAATAATATATATGACTTTTTGCCATGAAACATAAAAAAATTCGTCACAAAAAACGGCAAATTGATTTTCTGATTTGCGACAAATGGTTTGAATATTGTCACCAAATTTTGTCCCTTAAAACTAAGATATACCGTCCCAAAATGTTGATTATTTGGCAACGATCAGCAGGTAAAAGGGACGATTTTATGTAGTTTTCGTGACACTAGTTCCGTCGCCTATTGTCCCTATATTTAAGGACGAAATTGGGTTTCGTCCAAATAATATCACTTTTTAGCGACAAAATACAAAATCCGTCGGTCAAACGTTTTAGCGACCGCGTTTCTTGGATGAAGATGGGTTCGAAATATTTTCTTCCCAAAATGTTTTAGCAACGATATCTTTCACGTTAGGGACGAAAAAGGCCGTCCTTAATTCTCTATTTTATTGTAATGGGAAAAGTAATAATAATAATAATAATAATAATAATAATAATAATAATAATAATAATAATAATAATAATAATAACTCTATGATCAAATATTGCCAACTGTCCTTAGTATTCGTGTTGATAACTTCACCAAACCCCATTGTGGGAATTGTAAAGGTATCATACTATATATATAAAAGTGGGAGCAAGAGATCAGTTAAAATTATCAAAAAAATTAATTTAATTTGTTTTAGTTTTTTAAGTTAATTTTATTATTTAATAATTTAATTTATTAGTGAATAGTATTAATAATTCATTAATTAGAAATTCTATTCTATTAGAACTAGATAACTATATTTATATATTGTATTAGTTATTTGAGTTAATTTTGTCATTTAATAATTTAATTTATTAGTGAATAGTATTAATAATTTATTATTTGAAGTTTAATTCTATTAGAATTATATAACTATATTTTATATATAAAATATAGAAAACAAATAACTAACAAAAAAATTTATTCGATTGAGTTTTTAAATACCATCAATTTGATGCTAGTTATTATAAGTATTAAATTAATTTAAAATGGATTATTTAAGAATAATCAAATAAAATTAATAACTTAAAATTAGTTGATTATACTATATATATATTATATATATATATATATAAAAGTGGGAATAGATGGGACATTCAAATTCACCAGAAAGTCAATATAATTATATTAGTTAATTGGATTAATTTTATAATTTAATTTATTAGAAAACAATATTAATAATGTGAAATCAAATTCCATTATGACTAGATAATTATGTTTTATATATAAAAAAATTAGATAAATCATATTAAAAAAAGAAAAAAAATAATTAAATGAAAAATATTAGGAACGGATAGTTAAAAAAATAACGATTACATATCACAACAAGAAAAATCAAGCTATAGTGACAGGAGGTTTCGTCACAAAAGTACAAATACTGTCATTAATTATTTTTAAAAAAAATTATATAAAAAATTGTGATTAATGATGAATTCAATATCTAATAATTACTTACAAGGCATGTAAATAAAAATTAATAACGAGTCCAATATCTAATATATGAATAATAAAAAAAATATATGAAAAATATTAATTAACGACGAGTTCAATATCCAATAATTATGTACAAAGCATGTAAATAAAAATAAATGACCAATCAAATATCTAATATATGAATAATAATAATACAACAAAAAAATTTATATAAAAAATGGTGATTAATGACGAGTTTAATATTTAATAATCGTGTAAGGCATGTAAATAAAAAAAACTAGTATTTTATAAATAGAAGGGTGAAATGAATTATGAATTGGGTGCGTTCCTAATTCTTATCCTCAAAATTTAAAAAAAAATTATGGTATCTATATTATAAGGCCTTATGGATTTTCTTATTTAAATCTAATTTATTATGGTTTAAATCAATAAAAAGTGTAATTATTTTATTTATATAATATATATACAAATTTATTTTTGTTGGTTTGATTAATATAATTTCATCTAAACAAATGTTAATAATAATTTAAAAATTTTGTAATAATAACGAATTAAAATTTAATACGAGATCTTCTTAAAATATGATTAATATAATGTTGTTTTTAGTATATAGAAGTAATTTTCTTTTTCCTCCATGCCTAAGTAAGAAAATATAATAAGAAAATTAATAAGGTATTCATATTGATTATAGTAAAGGCGTAGTGCAAAATTTATGAAAACCAAACTCACGAATCACCAGCTACAGATTAACAAACAAATCATCATTTGAAGCATTTCTTATATATCAAGCTAGTCCATAAATTTGATAATATTAACTTCAAAAAGAAATGCTATCAACATTTTCTCATCACTAGTATATAAAAGATATATATTTTTTCACTTATAAAACATACTAGTAATTTTTATAATAAAAGCTAATATTTTATAATTTAAAAAGATAGATTTTTTTTTTCATTAGAAGTGGATGGTACACTAAAAAAATACATATAGCTAATTTGCATTTTTCCATCGCAAAAGACTATTAGCGATGGAATTTTCTCTTTCGTGACGTAATAGAAACGGACATAATATATCCCTATGTTGATGGCAAATAGCTACCATGGACGATATAAAAATTGTATAAGAAAGCGTTGTTGTCGTGAATCTCGAAATAATTAAGTTTTCAAGTTTCAAATCGGTTTCAGTATTATAATTGAAGACACTTGGCCATTTAGTATTTCGTAGATGATCAGGTTTGCCGACTTCTTAGTTGCAAGTTGGATATTATTTTGTTATTTGATTTAACTCCTAATAGATTGGATCTTGTCCACAATATTAAGCAGCATGACTATACTGTGTATATTAATTCTTAATTATATAATATGTACACATGCATTTATCCATGCTGAGCACGACCACATAATTCGAGATTATTAGGCCAAATTAATGAATTTGAATTTTGAATCGTCTGGCCATTCCTCGAAAGAAGTTTTGATGGGATCCCTATCTACCAAAATTTTGACTTCTGGTTCTGACGAACAAATAATTATTGAGTCCTCTTAAAACATAACCTAAAAACAGATCTTCATTATTTAAATGAACTTGGAACATATTAAATTATTTAAACGAATTTGAGACATATTAATATTATTGAAAAAAGAAGGAGTTGATCCGTATCATCTTAATTTGGTTCTGATTTCTCTATTTTTTCTATTTTTTTAAGAATACCAAGTCGGGGTCTTCTCCATTGGTGTAAAAGTATTTCCATGATCAGACAATTGTCTTTAGTATATTCCTTTCGACGGGATAGTAAGTTCGGAGTGGCAACGGGAACAAATTTGACATGGATTTTCCTATTTTTGTTTCTAAACCTAAAAAATACAATTTTATTGTCAATTTTACTCCAATTTCCAATGGGAAAAATTGTTGGTCACCATCCCTACACCATGAGATTGAGTCTTAATAAGTGTATATTACATAAATGGGAGAAATTGTAAGGTAGATTTAATCTACTAGGTTCTATAGAATACCTTCTCGATCGTAAGCTAAATCTTGAAAGTTTAACAAAGTTTGCCATCTAAGTTTGCGCCATATATAATTCTATCCCAACGTGCGCACATGGATTGGCTCATATTTTTACAAATTCTTGAGCTTAAAGATATGCTCAACTTCTTGTATAAAAACCCTTACATCACCATACATTTTTCACCAGTGGAGCTAAAGCTTATATCAGAAAATTAAGCGAGAAAAAAACCCATCAAAGAATTTTGAGAAATGGCCTCCAAAGCAGTAGCCTCAATTGCCGTGCTCTTGACACTGAATCTGCTCTTCTCGAGTATGGTCAGCGCTACAACTTGCCCACATACTATGAATGATCTGGCAAATGCATCCGTTATTTTGGGGGTTTTCTCGCCAGGTCCAACATGCTGCAGCCTACTCAGTGCTGATACTTCAGCTGAAGTTGGTGTTTGCCTCTGCAATCTCATCTCAGCTCTCAATCTTCAGATTACAATTGATGCCGCTCTCAACTTGCTCCGCATCGCCTGCGTTAACGTTCAGGTCCCATCATCCTACGTCTGCGTTTAAGATGGACTCCATGAATGTTTCCTCAGTTCCCAGCTTATATTCCCATGTATGAATAACGAATAATTTGATGGATGGATAAGGCTGAATGCCTTGTTTCTTTCTTATCATCTATATCTAAATGTAATTCAGTAAATTATTTTTACTGAATTCCAATAAATAAGATGCATGTTTATATATGTTCTCTATAAGAGATGTGTATCATGTGCGCATTCACTTTTCCATTTATATATACATATAATTAAGCTACTTAATTGTTCTGAAAAATGAAAAATTCCATTAACTATAAGAAAAATGACAAATAAGAGGACGATTCATTAGCCGCATGCCTGGAACTGGGAAAATTTTTTACATGCATGAGGTCTAAATGATTAGGATTAAACAAAAATAAAAAACAAGAGGGAAATTATTAGGGTAGATTTTTTTTTTTATACAAGCAAAATTATTTTTATTAATAAAATGAGGGAAAAAACCACCTTATTCTTCTCCCTAGAAGTATGCAATGTGCAAGAGCTAGACAAATCCTTATTTAAAGTAGAAACAAAAGAAAAGCAAATACCAGAAAAGAAAAGTTCGAACAAATCAAGAATGTCTAAAAGCCTTTCTACCGTTGGTCCAAAACTTAATAGGAACAGAAGACATAAGGAAAGAGTTCATAGAACAAGGTAAGTGTGTTTGAGCAGCTAAACCAGGTCCAAACTCAGTAGAAAGTCAAATGAATCAAAGAGTGGAAGTCACTACGCTTTTTGCTGAAACAGTACTCATTCCCTCGAAGTCAAAAAGTCTAAGCAATAGAAAAGAACAAAGAACACCAGAAATCTCTTTGGAATTTACCACATCCTTAACTCATCCACAATAAGTAAAAGGTAAATTATTAGGGTAGATTAAGAGAACTGCAGCCCAATTGGAACGTAACAAAACCGGGTTTGGGCAAAGTATCCACTTCATGCTTCATTCCACCCTATTTCGTTGTGGAATTTTTTATCTCTTTATTATTATTATTATTATTATTATTATTATTATTATTATTATTATTATTATTATTATTATTATTATTATTATTTATCTACTTCTTGCATATTTTCTAATAATTTCATGGGAAAATGGTATTTTAATAATACAAAAAGTTCAGGGAGTTCGATATACAATTTGCCCAATTTTATCCTTTTGTTTTTAGATTTTTAGCTCTAAGAAAATTAAAAATAATAATAATAATCATAGATGTGAACAAATCTAAAGAATAAATCCAAAAAAAAAAAAAATGGAAAAAACTTGATTCTTGGAGGAAATTAAGTCTCGAGATTAAATTTTAAATCCATTTATGATGGGTTGAACAATTTTTTAAAAAGTTGTCAATCGTAATTAATCTAATTAGTCTCAATTTGATAAATGAAAGAATTGGATGACATTCTTCATTGTAATGCCAAGGCGACGTGCCGGGGAGTCGCACATATTGGCCATGTTTTAAACACAATTAATGTCTAATCTCCATGTATAAAATTAGCTTCACAAATAACCCATCAAATGCCAAGAATTGGAGGCAGTGATTGAGAAATAGCTTCCAAAGCTGTACCCTCAATTGCCTGCCTTCTGTCCCTTAATCTGAATTCATTTGCTAAATTAGAGTAACAATGCAATTTTTTTTTTAATTAGCAGGGATAAATTAAATGAAAAGCACATTACAACACTGAGCTACTTGGGATCATAGGCAGGAAGATGCTGATAGTAATGGCAATATTGGGTGCACGAGTACACACTTAAATTTCATATACACAACCTTTTCTATCAGTAACTACTCAACCATATCATAATTGAATTTTATAACGTTTGTAGAAAAAACCAAGAGAAGAATAAAAACATTAAAGCAATAAATTTAAACCCATCAACAAAATGAAATCACGAGTCCTAGGGTGAAAAATTGGAAAGGATTCTATATAATAAACAATAAGGTAGAGAAGACATGTTCTCTGCTGGAACATGAATACCATGTTATTTTTGGAGCCTCCTGGTGAGCATTCTTCACTTGTCTAAGAATATAGACATTTGATCAGGGTGCACTCCCCACTTTTAAAAGACTGAACAGAATCACCACGTTGTTTTAAAGATCAGAATTAAACAAAAGCATGCCAAGCTATCTGTTTGAAGAGATTAATGTAGGCTACAAACCATTATTTTCTTTCAGCTGACCGAGAGTATAATAGCAAACAGATGAACAAAACCGAAATGTCAGACACAAATAAACGTAGAGTTCCTTGCACATTAATTGTCCTAAGGTTCTCCTCCGAGCTCTACCCGCAGGTTGTCATATGGATACCCTTTTGGTGTCTGGTAAACACAGTAAAAAGTGTTAAAAGTTGTACAACATTTCTCAATATTTCAATTTAAACTTCGACAGAACATTCTTTTCTCAAATTCTCATCAATTTCATCATAACATCTTACCAAATAAATTTCCATAAGAAAGAAGAAGCTAACACGTTCAACTGTGTAGATAACAAAATTTGAGATGTGAAAGACAGTTAAAATTATTCGACTTCAAAATCTAAAAATTCTTTCACAGACTTCTTGAATAATACTGAAGTATTTCATACAAGTTATTTGACAAATTAAATGATTGTCTGCGTAATTACAACTCTGAGCCAAGCCAAATGAACAAACTTATGTGAAAACTTCCCAATTTGAAGTGAACCTTTTTTACTATTCAAGATTCAAATTATAATGTTTTTTGTACCTTAGAAGCTTAAATGTAAACTATGTAATTGACCACTTATTAACGATTTTCTATTACTATTAGTATTACTGCTAAATAAAAACATATGATCCCAGCCAAGCATCAGTCTCAAGTGCAATGATGTATAAACTTTGATAAAGTATACAAAGGAAACTCAGCAACACTATCTTTTCTCGTTTCCTAAATTTTCTTCTAAAGGAAATGGCTTCATAGTCTTCTTTTGAAATGTCATATCATACAAAGATTAAGGAGAACGAATGAAGGAGAATAGAGAAGGCAAAATAATGACAAAATGAAATGGCGAATACAACTAATTTTGACTCATAGATAGGACCTAGAAAACTGCATTACATAAAAGGAAACAAGAGAGTTTATCTTCCTGTGGTGATGCTTCAGTGACATGTCCTCCTACATTTAGGGGTTGCATTACCTAGGATGGGTATATTGTTTTGCCACGATAATCCGATCCACTTTTGGGACGAGCTGCAAATTAAAAATAATTTACATCTAATGGCATGCTTAAGCTCCCTATCCACGTAAGATATCTCAGTATATCAACACAGGATTAGTACTTTTGTAGTCTGAATGTGTTGGAAAAATTTAACAAAAATAGAGTAGAAACATAATATAGAAATGAGTTTAGGAAACTACTCATTTATTCATTCAAGTGGAACATATATATAGAGGAAAAAGTAACAAAAAATCCCATCAATCAAGGATGGTTACAATCAAAATTTAAATTTAAACTAATAAAATATTTATAGATTTATTCATCTTTCTACTAATTCAAATAAAAACTAAAATTCAAAATTATTTGAAAATTATTTCCATAATATTTCTTTTGAATATTCCACCTAGATGTCATAATTTCAACACTCCTCCTTGGCATTGAGGTAGTAAATACCAAGTTTTTCTTCTTTCCTGTAATACAATCTTGAAAATGGTCTTCTTATAAAATAGAATCATTTTTTGGTCTTCTTAAAGACCCTCCTTGAAAGCAATTTTTGTAGCTTAATGACTTGTAGGTCACTTGTTTCATGCTTGTTGACTTTTTGAAATTTTGGTTCACAATTTAAAGATTTGCTAGTTCTTTAAAATTTTTTTGTTTCCAATTTTAGGACTTGCTGATCCTTGAAATATTTTTTTTTTAAAGTTAGAGACTCGATTTTGAAATTGTGTTTACAATTTTGAAAATTGAAAATATTTTGCAAATTTTTGAAAAATTGAAAATATGTTGCAAGTCTTTGAAAAACATTTTACAGTTTAGTGACATGTAGGTCTGTTAAAAATATTTTAACAATTTAGTGCCTTGCAGGTCTTTGGAAAGCTTTTTATCAAATTTTGCAGTTTAAAAATTTGTTTAAGTCCTATTTAAAAACTTTAAAAACACAGGCCCTATAAGACCAACTATAGCTCTGTTACCACTGTTAGAAAAATTTAACAAAAATAGAGTAGAAACATAATATAGAAATGGGGAAAAGAAACTACTCATTTATTCATTCAAATGGAACATATATAGAGAGGAAAAAGTAACAAAAGATCTCATCAATCAAAGATGGTTACAATCAAAATTTAAATTTAAACTAATAAAATATTTATAAATTTATTCAAATTTCTACTAATTCAAATAAAAACTAAAATTCAAAATTATTTGAAAATTATTTGAATAATATTTCTTTTGAATACTTCACCTAGATGCCATAATTTCAACAGAATGTTATTTGTATTACTAGAGAAATTTCATCAATCCAAGCAGGAACATCAACTCTCTCTATAGCAAACTTTTAGCTTTTGAAGTCACACCAATCTATGAGAATATCAAAATCATCAAGGACATTGCTTAAGAACAGCGAGATTATAAATAACATCCTTTAGAGGCTTTAGAAACTATGGTAAAATGGTCTATAAATCCTTGAATGATCACTGACCTCAAGACAGTAGTTTTTCCAATATCATTAAATTTAGCACTACAAGCAGCATATTATGCTGCAGTATAAGAAATTTGCATCAATACAAAACCACATCATGTGGAACAGCATTTTAAAGAAGCAAACATATTGGCATGATGGCATGTCAATTGAATACCAAAGAAGTAAGAAGGCAAATGTATACAGGGACATCAGTTAACCATTCATCACAATCAATTTACTAAAGAAGGATATTTTTCCCTGCTTGTACTGAACAAAGTCAAAAACCTATTCATACGGAAAAAAGCTGGTCATAGAGAAATCAAACAAAATGTTACAAAATCAGGACGATGAGCTGCATACATCTCATTCAGCTAACTTCCAAGACCACCAACTCAAGGTTTCAAATTTAAAACAAAATGGAGCTTCTTATCAGAACTAAGATATCCTCCGCAATACAAGATATTCCACAATACAAGATATTCATTTTTCAACAACCTGCAACACAGCAACTCAAACCCCCTTCCGCTAATTAAGATAAAAATTAAAACAAACTCCAATTTCGCTCCTCAAAAACCAATTAATTTCCTTCATAGCAAAGTAACATTTGAATTCATAATGAATAAAAGAGGAATGATTCATCTTACAAATGGTATCTTAGATGCTTTATCATTCCACACGGCTAAGAGTCCAAGTGAAGCGAAAAATCCCAAGCCTCCGCACATCCAAGCCAATGCCTCGTACTGTTGATACCCAAAAAAATAAATAATAATTAAATAAATTACATGTTAATTCTAAAAAATCAGATGACCATAAGGATTAGATCTTTGAAAATTTGATAATAATTTACCTTTCCAACCGTATCTGCAATGCGATCGATGCAGGGTTCAGGGAACGGAGTTCCATTGTCCCAAACCAGTTCGTCATTTACGGGAAGCTGAAACACACAAAACAAATGAAATGTTTTTAGGGATTTAAGAATCTACTTCTGTTTCTATATATTAAAAAAAAAAAAAAATCGAAGACAAAAACAGGCACAGGCGAAGGGGTCTATGAATACGGAGTAAGCAGATACTAACAGGTTTGTCAGGAACGATGTGTTTTCCGACAGGGAGGCCCATGCCAGAGCGGAGGCGTAGAGAGGAGGCGACCGAGCGGCCAACGACGCCGTTTCCTCCCATGATCCGTGACGCCACGTTGCTCAATCTTCCTGCCATTTTCCTTCCCTTGCTCGGGATTCACTCGGTCTTCCACTCCTCTATATGCAATCACTCCTTTCTTCCTGTTGTTTCTGCAGTCTAGCTTTGCGAGTTGCGACCAACACCATGGATGCGAGCTAACTGGCTAATTGCCAACCTGACCGGTTAAGTTACAGGGCCACACTTTCATCCAAAAGTGGGCCATCCCAGCATCAGGCCCAAAACCAAGATCTAAGCCCTATTTTTAGCGACGATAGCTCGTCTCCAGCTTCTATATAAAACATAGAACCAAATTTGAAGCCGAACTAAGCAGATCCCAAGGCCCGGTCCATACCTTCCCAGAATCTCTTCAACCCAGTGTCTGAGAGAGACAAAAACTACGAAAAATGGAAGCAGAGTATGCACAGCTGGAGCGAGTCCAAACCGTAATCCTCCAGCGGATATCGAACCTAGAGCGCCATATCCTTCCTCAAATCGGCCTCTCTACTCCTCTCTCTGTCGCCTTTCCCAACTCAAACTGCGAGACCGATTTTGAATACCGCCTCTCCTCCATTCTCCGATCCAATGCTGTAAATGATTTCGTTTTCAAAAGAGTTCCCTCTGATTACTACGATTGGTCTTTCGAAGCCCGTAGGGACGTTCTCGGTGCAGCCTCCATTGATCACCTCTGCAAAAGCATCGTTTTGGTAAGTCATTGTAATTGTTGATTGATGAACAACTAATCCTGAATTTCCTATTTCCAATCAAATTCTATTAGATATAACCTAACATTCATGACGAGAATTAGTGGAACTCTGGAGTATTGAAACGAGCATGATTAACTTTGTTCTGTTACTTAACCTAATTATTAAATAATATGCCGGTAACATCAAACTGGATACGTGATTTTACAATGTTGCTTAGCCAAATTCCTGTGTGTAATAATGTTATGCTTTTCATGGTATTTGAACATCACTTGCCTACTCTTGTATTACTTAATGGCAGAAAAACAAAGGCGTGATATTCCTCTATCGCCTCACACCATATGTAAACATTTATATTTCCTTTTAATGTTATGCTAAAGTCCTTTTATTTCTCTAAGGTTAATACACAGGCCCCATCTGATGTTACTGACTGCAGAGACCGCAATAATTCAAAATTTTACATTGTTGTTGTTCAGGTACCTTACATTTCTTTTATTTTTTTGATTTATGTCCAACATGATGCAAGAGATACTTACATTTGGATATCTGCTTTCGTGCAGTATACTGCTCGGTTCAATGCCGAAGCTGTTAAAAACTATCTGTATGCACTCAATGATGGCAAGATAGCAAAAAAGAAATTCAACTGTGAGTTGTCATCCATTTTATGATGAAACATTTGGCTTGAGGTTTTCTCTGATTTTGAACTGTATCTGTTGTATTACTATGCATCCTTCTTTTCTTTTGGGGAGCTTCATTGATATATTCCTGTATATCAGCTTTTTAACACATAAAATCAATGTTGAAAAACATAGATACAATTTGCTAGAAGTTGATTATTCGCGAAATTTTAACATCTTCCAATTAAACACCATATTGCTTCATGAATGTGCAAGATTGTGAGATAATTTGCTGCAAGAAATTTGGATTTCTCTCTGTGTTTGTCTCCAAGAAAAATGACTTGCAGGACAACTATCATATGAACTTATGTGATCAAACTAATACTGTTTACTTATTTATGTGCATTGCCACTTGCCATTTGTTTATTGTTTGTTATAATGAGAACATATGCACATGATTTGTGCGAGCAAGGGCAGTTTCTATTTTAAGTATGACCATGACATGTTGGATTCTGGACACTTGCATGTTCATACTTCGTATACAAAAATCATAGATGAAGTGATTGCATCTGTTGTCTATTCAAACTAAAGATTTGTCTTCTGCATGATGAGTATGTAATGAACAATGAATGCATAATGAAAATGAGAAAGAAGATGAAATACTTAAGTTAAAGCCTAAGCAAAATCTTTCTTTGTGCACAAATAAGCCATTCTAATTTTTTCTGCAACATTTATTTTTAGTTTTTTTTTTCCTCTTTTCCATAGGTAGATTTGAAATAAAAAAAAAGCTGACACTTTCAACAATAAGTATATACTATATAACATTTTTAACAATGCAGTGAGGCTTGCTCCCGAAGAAACATCTGCCAAGTTGAGTGGATTTGAGCACAATGCTGTGACATGTGTTGGCATGAAAACAGACATTCCGGTAAATAACTTGTTACATTTATTTAAGAAGTATCTCTCTATTCTATAAAAATGAAATTATCCTAGCTGCTTGTGGCTCTTAAATTGATTGTTTGTTTCATGTTACTCCAATCGCAAAGGACTTCTTTGATGTTCAACATCTCAAAGACAATAATTCCTTATTATTGTGTGTCGGTAACCTCATAAAGGAAGAATTACTGTTAAGTTGCAAAACATGACTTGATTTGCATAAAATAGAATTTGTGTTTGAGGTTCCATTTGCAAATTTTGGACTGCTCTTTTAAACATATGACCTTTTTTAAGATGGTCCTATTTTATAGTTTTTATAAGGTTCTTGCTGTACCCATGCACTCAACACTTTGACAGACAGCACCATCACAATGTCCTGTCTTGCTTGAAGCAGCATGAACAAGTTGGACATGGGGTTTAATTGCCTTGGCAGATTCTATCCTTGTCTTGTTTATGGCTATTGTGGCTGATTCATGTACACAAAGAAACTGATGCATAAGATTCTGATAAAGTTTGGTAGGAAAAGTGGAGTGCTCCTCAATATTTATGTGCATCGGAAATTGTAAGATGGAACTCCTTTCCTTGTTTTTTGAAAAAAAAAAATCAAATCTTCAACTACAATGCCAGCTATGTAGTGGTCCATTGCTTCAACCATGATACCTGTCAAATTGGAACTTTCATGATATGGTCCCTTTCATTGGTGGTCAAAATCAACAGCTTTCTGCCAGTCTGCCACTTCAGAAAGAAATTGAATGTTTACTTGTATAGGAGCTGATGTAGAGAGTAAAGTGTTTCGAGAATGTTTCAAGATGGCAAAACGGATTTTCATTGGAAAATTAGGAGAAAAGAGGACCTATGCTAATTCACTGATCAGGAGGGTTCAAAGAAGAATCAAATTTTGACTGAAGGCTCGAAAATATAAGAACCTTTTTGTTGAAGGTTGGATTATTTCTCGAAAGTGAAAGAGAAAGTGAAACACACACACATTCACACATTAATCCACATATTTTTGCACATATAACAGAGATAATATAGAAAGAATGAGAAAGGATTCAGCAAAGTTATACGCTGTTGTTGATTGATTTAAGGATGTTTTGCTCGCAGGTTATTTTAGATGAAGCAATTGTAGGGCTCAATCCTGATTTCTTCTGGTTGGGTGGTGGGGAGGTTGATCTGAAGCTAGGAATAAGGACCTCTGAATTTATCAATTTTGTTAAACCTTTCATTTTCAGTTGTAGCACATGATTAATACAAGTGAAGCCATTTTCGGACCAACTGGAAAAGACAAGGATGCTGGGTTAAAAGATGAGGCATTAACATTTTCATCAAGTTCTGCCATGGAGAATTTCAGGCTTTCAAGTTAGTAATACTTGCAGCAGAATTTTTTCTTAGCATATTTTCTTCATACGATATTTTTCAGGGCATCAAATTTCCATTTGAATATCTGTACTTGTTATATATGATCCACTACATTATCTTTAATGTATTTAAATCCATTGAAAACAGTAAGAAACACATCATTTTTTGGACATTGAAAACCCTTATATTTTTAGTAGAGCTTCACTCTTTTCGTTCAATCTCTGGTGTTTCCATTCTCTGTGGTGTGTTTGCAGTGGTGGAGCCAAAAACCTAATGCAGAGGGTGAAAAAATTTATATACTAGACTTACAAATATCTTTTAGGGGAGAAAATTTTAAAAAAATAGTATAAATTTACATGCTATTACATACATTTTAAAAAGTTAAAAGGTACAACTGTGTATCCCTTAAGTGATTGTGGCTTCGTCACTGTATGTTCGACATGTAAATGATATAATAATAATAATAATAGGCGTAAGGCATATTTTGTCTCATGTACTTGGCATGTTTTGTCATTTTATCTCATGTTTTTTTTTGTCTATCTTGTTATTCTAACTTTTTTTTTTTTGTTCATCTTACCTCATATCCAATTCGCAAAAACAAACATATAGCCTCTTGATGTTGACATGGTACCATTAACGAAATTAAATATTTTTTTTTATTATGTCAGCATTAAGAGGCCTCATACACGTTTTTACAAATTTTATAGGGGGCAAGATGTGTGAGTCCCAAAATAGTTTAAGAGGAGGGATGAATTGAAGTTTTAAAGAATTTTTGGCCCTTGTAAAAATCACCTATGTTTCTGAATATTCTACTAGTATGTTAGCAGTATTATAGTCTAGGCAGATTTATTACTCAATGATAATTTGAAATTTCTTTCTTACAAAATCAAACTTTGTGACATTAAATGTTTTTCAACCTCAAAAATAAGTTTTTTTTTATCAAATAAATCACTTCTTTTATTTGCAATAAAAATTTTAAACAAATTTAAGCACAAATGTGTATTTGGAAAAAATACTTTTCAACACCTTTAACATAAAATCAAATTTAAAACATTTTCAACAAATCAAAATATCAATTTGAGAATAGAAGAAGAGAAACTAGTTTGACACATTTCAATTTATAGTATTTCGACATCCTTGCTTACATCTATTGCTCAAGATACAATTTTGAGAGTTTCTTTCCACTAATAATTCTTTTTTAAAGGCAAGAATCAAGCTAATTACAGTTCTAGACTTTTCTAGAATATGCTCTTAAACCTAAATCTAAGTTTTTACAAAGTAAAACTTGAAAACACTTGAATAGTTTTCAACCTAAGTGCTAAACAACTTCCAACTCAAATTTTTAAGCCAAACTTGTAAACTATAACAAGAATAAATCACTGTCAAGTAGATTGCGAATTTGACAAAGAAAACTAGAGCTAAGATGAACAATATATAAGAATGAAGCTCAATGGGAAGGAAAATGATTTAAGGGGTGCAAAGCTATTTTCTCTTGTGAAATCTTTGATTTTCCAACAAAAAAAAATGTTCCTTCAATTGGTGTTTAGAAGAGAAAAACTAGCCGTTATTTTTGTTTTGTAGCAGAAAACTATCACGATTAGCATACTGTTAAAATACTATGTTTCTTACTGCTTTTAGTTTACTTTTTAGAATACTATATTTCTGACAGTTAAAAATCCTTTTTAACTTAAAACTTTTATAACACTTTTGAACTTCACTTTTATATACATCAAATTGACTTTACACATTAATCCTATTGTATACCTTATTGATGTACATATCTTCTTTTCATGATTAATATTTGTCTTCTTCCCACGTTACAACTTTGAATCTGAAATTGAAAAAATAGAATAATAAATTCTAAAGAATATATCATGGTTTTATAAACATCAAAAATTTTGAAACTTAACCAATGTAGCATTTGACCCAACAAGATGGGTTAAAAATCAATTATAAGTGGCAAGGTAGAAAAAAAAATATGGGACAAAATGGCAAAACGTGTATGCCATATGTCTTATACCATAATAATAGTCCATTAATTCTAAGAATAACATCCAACACATATTCAACCATGGCAACACATCCATGTCTAGTGTGTCCCCTTTTATTCATTGTCTCATTAATACAGAAACCTAAATACAATGAATGAGACTATCATTCATCTATTCACCCTCATCCGCGACCAACTTAATTTCTTATGCAGTAACACAACGATAATACCAATTCAAAGAGTGCTGACGATGAAACACAACGATAGTACCAATTCAAGAGTGTTGACGATGAAACACGGCAAAATCTTATATTTTGCTTGTCTAAATCCAAAGAGACAAAGCCAACATCTTCATTAAAGGTTTTGGGTTCTTTCTTTCTTTCTTTTTTTTTTTTTAATTTTTTCTGAGAATGAGGAATTCATTCTTATTCTTGACAATAATGTAAGACAAGAATACTAAGATTAAGCTGTTCTTTTTAGGGTATCAATTCATGCATATTGGAAAGCGAAAATTTGAAAGATTACGTACGGACAGAGAGGAAAACAACATTGTAATTAAGTACATTGTGGGAAAATAGATAGATGAGATCTATGGTTTTTCATTGTGGATGGGTGGTTTCCGGTGGGGCTGTGCATAATCCATCACTCCAACATCCTCTGTCATGTCATTTTTGTTCGATTCTACAGCTTCTTCGTTGTCGCTTGGTGCTGATCCCAGCACTGATCGTTCTTTCATCTTCAATCCCTACACAATAAAACAGAATTGTTTATACCTCATTAACATCCATTAGTTTTTTTCGGTTTTAATTATTCATTGATCTGAATTCGCACCGAATATGCCCATTAAAAGGTAAAGCTTCTTCTCAAATTTTAAAAGTACTTCATATCAGCGATCAAACTCGAAACATTTAGTTAAAAGAAAAGATATCCTTGCCATTTCATATATTGGGGTATAATATTTATTATTTTTGTTGTTAATTTCTCTAAAGATTTAATTATGTAGAGAGTATGCTCTACATATGGATAAATTTTTCGGTAAATTGATCAATTTATAAGCAAATTAAGGAGCAGAGTGAATAAATCAAAACAGTGGCATGCTACAATTTGTTGCATTGGTAGTGTGTTCAATTTTAAAGCAAGCCCTCATGAGCAGCATGCGCAGGCCATCTGCATATGCCATCCTTATCAAGAACATGGCGAGGTAGATGGGCCACGAGGATCTTGTTTGCTGCTTCACCAGAAACACAAGTGCCTAACAACCATAACCCACCATTTCTTTATTTTGTTTAGATTAATACTTAATTAATTTACCTCTATCTTAGTCGTCTGTGGCAAATCCTTCTGAGAAGATACCATAAGCCCATTTCCTGCAGGTACCAGAATCATCATCGACACCAGAAATAACGAAGCAAGTCAAAGGTTAAAAAAAATTGACAATGAAGAAGGAAATATAGTATGATATTAATTATTTGTACATCAAATTTAATACTCTATATATACATGTATAAGCTAGTTAAGTGTGATGATGTACAAGTGCACTTATCAAATAAATAAATTTCCCAAAGTCATATACGGCAGTTCATACTTTTATGATTATAATACCATATTAGAATTGAACGAGTATAGCATTGATTCAAAATAATTTAAATTAATATGAAGTTAGATGCACGACAATTATAAATCTTTTTTCTATTTCCTAAACTCTTGATATAAAAAATTCTCTTAAATAGGACTATCTCACAACATTAATTCATAAATTAATTTCGGGCTTCAAAATAGATATATATGTAAATGTGTAAGTTAGATCAACTAGCTAATTGCACTCGTTGTAATTAATAACTCTAAAGAAAGAGCAATGAACATGTTTTTTAAAAAATATTTGTGCTTTAAGTATAATTTACTATCTCTCTTGGTAATTAACTTATTATTTTGCGTTTTTTTCAAAAAAAAAAATTTATTATTTTGCTTGTATTTTATAAGTCTAAGGATGCATCTCTGGGTTAGAAGATAACCTAAATGGTCTTTTTTTGTGCCTGCTTTTTCCTTCAAATTAGCCTGCAAATTCTTCCGATTTATGATGTTTGTTGCACCAAGTGAATTCTTCCGATTGTTGCCAACTTCTTCTCGTTCTTGTTCTTTTGATGGAATTGAAATCTCCCAGAGATTCACTTTTTCTACACCCTGAAATTTAGTTAACTATTTAAGTGAAACTATATATATATATATATATATTGCATGCACCGAAAAAATTATAGATACCTTGGTGACGAAGTCTTGTTTCCCTGATTCTTCCTTGTGAATAAGGCCAAGAAAGCGAGCGTTGCATGCATGCATAGAAAAAAATGTCAGAAGAAAAACAAGAAAGGGAGACATACTGAGAGATGGATTTTGAAAATTGAAGAGAATTAAGCCACACAGAGAGATACTATAACCAAGGATGTGTTATGGGATCAGGATATCGTTTGTATATATATATGGTGAGTTGAGAGTTAGGGTTGTGTAAGTATTTGTACAGCCCAAGAAGAAGCATCAAGCAAGAGCATTTAATGCAGCTTTTGTATGAGACCGAAAGATGTCTACGTCCTTTATAAGAGAACATGCATGTGTTTGGGTTGAATCTTTAAAATGAAACTCAAATATGTTAGAGGGCCCTCCTCTGTCTCTTCTCCTCTTTTTTTAATCAATTGACTCTCCACACAAGTTTTAATAATGTTTCATGATTAGGGATCAAACTCGATATCTCTTATATTGGGAATAACGATAGGAATACTAGTAATTGTATGGTTAGAAAGAGAAATATCTGCAAGAATACAACAACAGATCTAAATATGTGGGTTCTTTTAAAGTTCTTCAAACTCTATTAGATGGAATAAAACTACTTTTTAAAGAGAATCTTTTTCTATCTAGGAAGAATATTCATTTATTTAGTATTGGACCATCCATAGTAGTCATATCAATTATATTAAGCTATTCAGTAACCGTGCATGAAACTTTCATCTCGCACAGCTCCTAAGTGATTACTTTTCTCGTGTATATATAAGACTAAATCCATTCTATTCCTAAAAAGGATTATTAACCCTTAACTTTTCGAGGTTAAAAAAAAGGGACCTAACAAGAAAAATATTTTATTACCACATAAATGTATGAAGTGTTGGTGATGGTTATTAAGGTGCAAGATATAATTGTTTCTTTGTTTTTCTTTTTTTTTTAAAAAAAAAAAAATTATGGGAATCGATCAAAGTCAATTGGACTTCTAATTAAATTAATTTCAAGTCAAGTTGGATTACTAATTAAAATGCAAAGCTCTCTCTAAACATATTTTCACCATTTACGGTACTCGAATCCGAAACCTTACTTTCATTTCAACAAAGACATATTTTTTGATTAATTTACCTGATTCTTAATAATTCTAAATATCCCATATGTGTCTCTCCTTATGTTGTAATTCAAACATTAGTTGTTTTATTATGATTTTTAAGACCCAAACACAATCTTATACACATATATAGGCTTCTTTTTTTTTTTTTTTTTTTTGTATTGGGAAATAAAAGCAAGAGTTGTCTCACTATATATGAAATTCAGAAGTAAAAACAGGAATGATAAATATTGGAAGGTCCTACACCCATGTGTTTCTACATAGGAATTAACTCCATTCCTTGTCCTTCGAATTTATAATAATACTGCATGTAGTGCATATCTTATGACCTGATTAGTACATGTATATGATATCTTGTTTACGAAAGAAAATGATAACTAGTCAAATTTCCATTTCCATACTCGTTAATCTCAAGTAGGTTAAGAATCAGTCTTTCTCAGTGCTGAATCCAGGCCTCAGAGTTAGGAGGTAAATTCATTTTTTAAAGATAATTAGAGAGGCAAACATATTTTTTTTAAGGGAGTAAATATTAAAAATGATATAAATTTATATATTATTAAATGTATTTTAAAAAATTAAAGAGGGTAATTGTTCATTCTTAACTGTACGTGACTCCGTTACTGGTCCTCTCTTACCTACTTTTAGTCTTTAATTTGATATTAATTAATCAATTTTAAATTTTTAAGAAATAAAGTGATAATAATTTTTTTTTGGTTTACATTGGAGATCAATCTCGAGTTCTTGTTCAAGTTGATGGCCTGTGAATTCACAAGATTATAATTTAAACGAGATTTGAATCATGCAGGAATCCAAATTTGATCATTGAAATAATGGTTTTTAATCGGAAATGAAACGACATGAAGTTTAAAGGCAGATGAAACATACAAAGGAGTGGAAGGTGGGGACGGAAGATTCAACTTAGAAGACAATGGCGCATGGCTAAACCGTCACTGACTCTTCCTCTTGGGGGTACCAAAGTGGGCCTAGCCACCACACCACCATCCACATTGAGCATGAACGCCACGTGGCATGTCAACCATGTGCTTTTTCCAATAGATTGATGGCACATTTGCCACGTAAGCAACGTGGCTCCTAGTGGCGGTCCTTAAGGGAACTCATGGAGCCCGTCCCCTATTTTTAAATCTATAATTTTTTTCGGTCTTTCCTCGTTTAATATAAGATCTCATGATAGTTCTACTATCAAAGATCAAAAACAAAATGTATTTATTTTGTATTTTTGGCTTAATAACACTTTAGCTTATCGCTTTTTTTTATTTTTATTTTACTTATATTTAGATATAATAAATTTATTATACAAGTGAATTATATAATCTGATTTGAAAATAAAAATGTACGAGTTCGTTTTCTCTGTATTGAACTTCTGGACCCGCAATGGTATGTCCTGTATCTCATTGCCCCTAGCCAAATTCAAACAAGGTAGCGATTTGGTCTCTTGTCTCCAAATTGCAATGTTTCATTGTTCTTGTTGGTGTCAATTTTGCTCTAAGCACAAAAAATCGAAAACATTTGCTCGAAACAACTCGCACAAATCTTGACATCTCATTGTAATTAACAAATACATGATCACCATATAAGAAATTCACCCTCAAGTAATGAGTTTTTTTTTTTTCCTTTAATTATAGATTTTGAATTTAAATCCTTAGTATCGAGCATTTTTAAAATTTGAAATAAAACATTTTACTTTTGAGCAGGCCTGCAGACACAAATTAAGACGAATAATTTAAAAAAAAAAAAAAAGGCTAAATTCATGGTCCGTCTGTCCAATCCAAATATAGCGTGTTTATCATGTTATGGAAGAGAGCCATTTTCTTAAACAAATTAAACCAGTTCTCTTTTCCAACCAGAAAAACTCGGGTTTAATTGACCACTGGTTAAAACCATAAAACCTTCAGCCACGGTCAATCAGGCAAATGGAATTGTTATGCAAGTGCATATAGTTATATGGGCTACAGTTATTAACTTCTCTTTTTTTATTAATCAGCGTTAATTCTTGTTTTAATAAATTTATTATTTAATAATTGTAGATGTATTATTTTAATAACTGTATATTTATTATTTAGTAACTGTAAATGTAATTTTATTATTTAATAGCTGTAAATACATTATTTTATAACTGCAGATTTATTATTTGTTTTCAAAAAACAGTTTCGTCTTTTCTTATATGATTGATTATTTACTTACTATGATCATATTTATTATTTAATAACTGTATTTACATTATTTTATAATTGTAGATTTATTATTTATTTTTATGAATTTCTTTCTTTTTTCTTCTATGTTTGATTATTTGCTTAACATATTCATATTTATTATTTAATAACTGTAAATATATTATTTTATAATTATAAATATATTATGTTATAGCTGCAGATTCATTATATATTTTCATAAATTTCTTTCATCTTTTCATATATATTTTATTATTACATAAATTCTCACAAATCGCATTCTCAACTAAAATATATTCGTTCATTTGCAATCGAACAAACAATTACAGAAAAACAAATCGAAGAAATATAAACAAATTGAAAAAATCAAATAGAAAAAAAAAAGATGAGAATAGAATAATACAGAAAATAAAATCTCTAAGAATCGCAGAGAGCAGAAAACTAAAAGAGGAAAGAAAACAAAGAGTAAATAAATAGAGTTTTAGAATCCAGTCAAAATACACTCTCCGCTAACAACGTTAACTTTCAAAACCTAACATTAAATTAAAAAAAAAAAAAACCCATTTCACACGTGTGAACACTGCTGAGAACATGTAACACCATTTGCCAGGCAAATGTTTGTCGGATTGATCAACAATAATTCATGTTAGGGAGATGAAGTTCAAAACCCACTAATCAACCAGACATATTTTAGAGGCCCAGCTAAGTGTGAGGGATTCAATGGAATGCCCTCAATCCCACATCGGTAGATTGGGGGAAGTTCCTGGGCTAGATAAGGGGGAGGTTCCCTTGTCCTGTCAAACGCGTAAAGAAAACCTTGACTCGGTGCCGGGACGGGTGCTGGGCCACCAGAGGGTGGGCTTGGGCCTGTGCCTTGGGCTGGGAAAGAGGATAGTATCTAACAGATGGGTTAGGCCCGGACTGGCTTCCGCTGCCCCACTCTGGTAGACGCGTTTTAAATCCGTGAGGGGGTCCAGTGGGACTCCCAAAGCGGACAATATCTGACAGATTGACACGTGGCCTGTATGGCCCCGTGACACCTGGCAGGCCAATCGGCATGCCAGCTAGGCCAATCGGCAGGCCTGCCAGGCCAGCGGGCCCGTCAACCGCCCCGAGCGATTTTTTCCCGCGATCTTATCGCGAACCGACTCAAAATAATTTTCTCATATTTTGGATCTCATCTTAAGCCATTTTGCTCATTCTTTACATCTCCAAAGCGTGTGACCCATTAGGTTTCCGGTTATGTTGGCCACTTAAATTATCAAATAATTTAAGCAAATCATGAGCGGTATCTAGCAACACATCATGATCCCCAATTGACCGGAAA
>CATIWF010028240.1:0-54852 GCA_949630135.1 Balakata baccata
TTCTGGTTGATCATTACTACTAAATATGAACAACTCTTGATCATGTTCAATAGTAAATCTATACCATCTAGGAGGATGTGAAGCTCTTTCAGACCTCATTGGAGCTAAAGTGTTATCTTTTTCATGTTAGGCTTAATTGGCTTATAAATCTCCATTGGTTCAGCCACTTGGATTTGTTTTTCAGATGATTATTCATCCAAACCAATATGTCTGCCTTTGCCTCTTTCTTTAAGAAACTTCTTCTCAAGAAAAATGACATCTCTACTCATAACAATAATTTATTCGTTAAGTAGATAGAAATAATATCCCAAATTATTTCTAGTAGCAGCATATCCAACAAATCAGCCTTTAGTGGACCGCTCCTCTAACATATCTGTGTTTTGCCTTTTAATATAGGCAAGATAACCCCATATTTTAAAATGAAATTATATAGAATTTTTACCTGTTCATATCTCATATGGAGTAGTATTAATAGATTTAGAAGGAACTCTGTTAAGAATGTATAATGTTGTTTCCAAAGCATATCCCGAAAAGGAGATAGGTAAGTCAATATAACTCATCATACTACATACCATATCCAACAAAGTACGATTTCTCCTTTCACTCACACCATTTAGTTGAGGTGTGCCTGGTAGAGTAAACTATATGACAATTCCATTTTCTTTGGGGTAATCATTAAAATCAGTACTTGAATATTCACCACCTCGATCTGATCAAAGTGTTCTAATATTCTTTCCTAATTTATTTTCTACTTTAGCCTTATACTCTTTGAACTTTTCAAAGACTTCAGATTTGTATTTCAATAAATACAAATATCTATATCTAGTCTTATCATCTATAAAGGTAATAAAGAATCGATAACCTCCTCGAGCCATTTCCTTAAATGGTCTATGAACATCAGTGTGAATTAATTTAAGAAGGTTTTTAGCACATACCATTTGACCAACAAATAGAGCTCTAGTCATTTTTTCTTGTAGACATGACTCACAAATAGAATCATTAGAATGAGAATCTAAACTTTTTAGAATTCCCATGTCTACCAACTTATGGATTCTTGCATTAGAAATATGACCAAGACTTAAGTGTCATACACGTGTCATACTTGAATCATCATACTTAGTTTGATTAGAATTGTCATTTATATTGCTTAATAATAACTCTTTATTATTTATCTTATTATGCTTATCACAATATAAATAATATAAGCCATGATGTTTAGTTCCAATGCCAATAAGATTATCATTAAAATAAATGTAACATACATCTTTGCAAAACAAGAATTCATAATTATTGTTTATCAAAGCAGATATAGAAATAATATTCTTATAGGCATTATGAATATACAAAACATCCAATATTAAGATTACATGATGGTTTGATAAAATGGAAATATCTCCCACTTACTCGATAGCAACTTTTGCTTCATCCCCAAAAGTGAGTTTTATTTTTCCATCATATAGAAACTTCCTATACCTTAGATCCTATATAAAGAAACAAATATGAGCAGTTGCTTATGTGTCTAAGACCCAAGCATATGATGATTTAAAAGAACGATCATAATTTAAATCAGTATTTAAATTCAAAGGATGAGAAATACCTAAAGGACTTACAATCCCTTTGCCTTTAGTCTTTTCTAAAGTTTTTAGATAAACCAGACAATTTCTCTTCCAATGACCATCCTTTTGACAATGGAAGTAGGTTCCTTTGTCAACCTTTGGCTTAAGCTGGCCTTTTGCCTTTCCCTTACCCTTTTTGGGATGCAAAGAAGATGGAGTGAAACTTTTTCCCATAGTGGTCTTCTTCTTCCTTTTCTTTAGATGAGACGAAGAAGCTGCCACCAATACTTCTGCCTCTTTCTTTTGGGGATTAACCACAGTATTTTAGTGATAAACCAAATTTTGTTGCAACTCTTGCCAAGTGCACTCCACTTTGTTCAAATGGAAGTTAGAAATAAAACTTCCATAAGAACGTGGAAGTGATGCTAAGATACGGTCTGTCTTAAGCTCCACATCCAGGAAGAAATTGAGATTTTCAAGGCAATAAATAAGCCTTATCTTCTCACCAAAATATTCACCAACATCCTGACCTTCCTTCATTTTCATTTGGAATAGTTAAAGCGAGTAGTCCTATTAGCCTAGCCATAACTTTCCTTGACCAGTTTCAAAATGTCATTACAAGCTTATATCTTTTCATATTGCTCTTACAACTTATTTTCTTACCAATCCAATCTATATAATGTTATTTTTCAGCCTTACTAGCATTAGCAACAAGCACTGCAGGTTTTAGCTTACTAGCAACATCCCACAAGTGCTGCTGGAGAAGTACTAGTTTAAGTTTCCTCAACCAACTACATAATTTGGCCCAGTGTGTAACACTCCACTTATATAATAGGAATAATCTCATTATTTAAGTGGAATGTCACATGACCAACTGGATAAACCTGTCTAAAATTTATTTATTTTTTCTTCTTAATAAATTAATCTATAAATAAATATAATTCTAATTAAGTGTGCTATATTAGTTATCATTTTATATCATTATTTCATTTATTTATATATCATTTGATCATAATTACTAATTTAAACCTATATGTGGTTTACAAGTCTCATATATAACCATATACTAATCATCATATTAAAATATAAAACATGTTCTTTTACTTTATACATGACATGTCTATTAACCCACATGCATAATTATAAATAAAATATAAAAGCATAATGTCATTGATCCATAAACCGGGTCCCAATGTCTCTTTTGAGATGGGCTTTGGGCTTTCACTTCTCTTTGTCAACTTCCGAAATCTACTATCTACAAGCTCCTGAACCTGCATAAAAAAAACTCACGTTAAGCTATCTCTAACTTAGTGGTACATATAAGCATTAAAGTTCTCCTATGCAGTCACGCAAATATATGACACATATTTTATAGCATATTTCACAATAAATATGCAAGTAGCATATCAATATTTAATGTTAACATATTTTACTAACAACATATATCAATTATTAATTTAACTTGTCATGCCAAATTTATGCAAACAATTCCATTTAACATGCCATATCATGCGTTCACTAATTATACCATACTAATCCACACAACATTTTCATAATACATCATACAATCATTTCTTACTCTATTTCAAATATACATAATTAATTTTCATATTTCATTTTATAGTTTATTCACCATTAGCCCAAATCTCGTTTCCGGAGTATCTGGATACGGGATGTAAAATAGGGACGCTCCACGAGCCTAGTCTACCCTATTCACCAAAATCTCCAGTCAAGAGTGCTCCGCAAGCATAGACCAGCTTGACTGAGTATAACATCATTTGTATATAATAGGATACGGGGCGCTCCATGAGCCTAGGCCTCCCTATCCTTAAAATTTATAACTAACTTGGTACCATATTTCCCCTTAATGGTATATCATCTATCCTAAGTTAGCCCTCAAGTAGAGAAATGAGCAAATAAAACTATTATTTATTTATTTTTAATATGTTCTTATTTGTTATAATTAATATACATCTTATACATACATAACCAATGCACTTTCACAATCAAAGTCATGTAATCATATAATATTTTATTATAAATATAATCATGTAAAAGACATTGACATACTTTAATCACATTTACAAATCATGTAAAAATACATAAAATTGTCATGTCACACCAAATCCACCATTTGACATATAATTAAATCAATTAACACACAATCTTGCATCAAGGGGAACAAAAATGCCTATATGTACAAACCTTAATGGAGCTCTCTCCAAAATCCAAATTTTGGAGCTTGCCTACTTTTGTGGCTCTTCTACTTGTTAAGAACGTAATTTGGAAATATAATGGATTAATACATTGTTAGAATTTTAAATAATTAACTAATGTTTCTCCTAAGTAATAATGTAACCTTTTAGGACTATTGACTCTATAACGTTTTCTATGTATATCCAATTTAAATGATTCTTATTCCTAATTAAATTTAACACATTAAACTATAATATACTATAATTTCATAATTTTTGACATATTACACAAATTTTGGTACAGTTTCAAAGTTTATTGTGTCTCCTGTCCTCATGCAGTTTTGATATACCATTTTTAAATCATTATCTTATTATGAAACTTTGGGGCACTTAGATAAGGTAATTTGGAACATTTTTCATGTTTATTACTTTTATTTATTTGGTCTCTAAAATCCTTAATTAATAGAGAAACTGTAACTGATTTAACTTAGAGTGACAACCGATCAGTGTCCTTTTTATGATCATAACTCATAAAATACACAACATTTTAAGGTGTGGTTTCCACATGATTTAGCTAAGACACAGGGCTAAAACTGTTATATTTTGTACTTTAATTAATTTGGCCTACAAATTAGTCCAAAAATAAATATGAATTTACTAGAGCTAGACATATACCATAAGCAGCTCAATCAAAGGATAATCATGATTAATTTCATAATAACTCAGTCTACACAAGATGAACATATATGAAATTTAGTAAACAAACTAGAGCACATATAGGGTTACAACTTTTATGTTTTGAGTTCTTTTTAGTTTGGCCCTTAAGAGGATCTAAACAAGCCAATAAAATGAGGTATCCCATTGATACGTCTCCAGGAACTAGTTTGAAAAAATTGCACATATCTCTTTCTATAAACCAAATCTGCAAAACTATTTATATATCCATAAATCTAAGACATAAATTTACAACTTTTATATATAACACTTCTCCAAAATCAATTTTTATGGGCATCAAAATCGGGATACAAAACACTTCCATTACACAGCCCTAATAGCTCTAAACAATCCAAAAGCAATGGAGAAAAGATTACTTAACCCAAATAAATTATTTGAAATAAATTTTGATGCAAATCTTGAGGGGGAAGAGGAAAGAAAGGGGCTATTGGATGAGGAGAGGAAAAAGAGTGGAATGAAGATGACAGAAGAATGTAGAAACCAAAAGTTTTTATAGGCAAAATAGCCACCAGCTGTTCCAACCGACTTTGACTGTCCAAGATTTTTTTTTTTAATTTTAATTTTTCTTTTTCTTTTAACTTTAATTAATTAATTTTTTTAAACTTATTTATCTACTATTATTATTTCCACATTTTTTTTCATATATCTAGTTGTACTAGTCTCTATTGAACTGAAATTTAATCATGTGGTCTAATTTAATCAAATTAACTATATTAATAATTAAATTTATTTTAATTTCTAATCTAATCATTTATTCAATTTTATTCCAAATGTTGTTTACGTTGTTTCTATGTATGTTATTTACACTTAATCTACTAGGCCCTAATTAGCAGGCATTACATAGTGAGCCTATTACGGTTTAAAAGCAATTGGAGTGGTGATGTTGTAGCTATATTATTAGAGAAAAAATAACTACAGAAATAATAAAATGTATCAGTTTAATTATATATTAATGGTCAAACCAATTAACCAAAATGATTTGGACATATAATCATAATGGCTTCTCCTACTAACTTGGCGCATCCTACACTTCCCTCATAGGAAATGGAAGTTCTGTTGGGGTGAATTTCTAGTGGGAAAATTGGGTTTCAATAATATTCTAATTAATATTCCTCAGCTTTTCATAGTGACATTCTTGGAATATTAACATATTAATTAGATGACAACTCTTTGTCAGATACAACAATTGTAAACCCAATTTAGTTCTTTTTTAACTGGCTCCTAATATACTAACCATCAGCTTCACAAAAAGGCATTTCTTGGTCTAACATATTAGATGAATCATACCCACAAGATCAGTAGAACAAATGGACTCAATCTAGTGCAACTCAACTTCACAAAATGACATTCTTGCAATACTAGATGACCATCTATTTTACAAGTCAAATACATTATTTTACCTTATCATTAATGTACAATAACTTGCATATTAATGATCCAATGGAGAGCCTCAATGTGGACATCTTACATCTTTGTTGGATTCATTCTTTTTGGGAAGATTACTTGGTCTTTTATCCTAATTTTAAAGGTCTCACATTGCACATTAACCAGATTAAAAATTTACTAGCATCCACAAAGTAGTAAATTTATCTTTAAATTATCACATAATTCAATTTTAAAGTTAATTTTTGCACATTAGTTTTTTTCATGTCATATATCATATGATCATAAAATGTTATCACATTTATACTCGGATGGTTATAGATCTATAAATATATATATGATATTTGATTGAATAAAAATGCATACTATCCTTCTTTAACATGCACTTTATGTTTCATAAACAAATGTGAGCTCATTATATAATCATATTATATAATATTTAAATTAAATTATTTTTGGAGTCAATATATATATATATATGTAAATTTTTGTGAGTATACTTTATACTCATCAAATCCAAAAATGAATTTTATATATACAGGTTAAATTTTTGCAACAACTTGGAAAAATCAACCATATAAAAAATTATATATAATTTAAATCTCATTTAAATTAAACCACATAAATATATATATATATTATTTAAATTATTATATATTATTATTATTTTAATCCAAAATTAATATTTAAAGCTCCTATAATTCAATCATTTATCACATGTAATCACATCACATGCAATAATAGAAATTAATTATGCAATTTACAATCATATTGCAATTGCTAGAAAAATTCTCACTTCAAACTAGAAAATACAAATTAAACTCCATTTTGGCAAATCTTTCTTGTTGCTCCTCCTCAAAATTTTGGGCCTCCGTGTTTAAAAGGAAAATTTTTACATTATATTCTCTTAGCATACTAAGGATTTTAATATAATGGTAAAAATAAATTATGGAGCTATTAATATTACAAACCAATTTATAAAAATAATAAAACTCATAGCACCTTTGAAAAACTCAAAACAAATGGAGGAAAAATATCATGAAATATCACATGCAACATAATATATAGATCAAATATAAAAGAATAATAAGAAAATTATTCATAATCAAACCGAGACCACTAATATAAAGGAGTCATTTTGCTCTAAAATTCATGGAAAGGCTCTGATACGAGTTGCTAGAACTGGAAAATATATTTTTGGATTAAGGAGAACTCTAGGTCTCGATCATAACTAGAGATTTCAAAAATTTTTAATTTAACTGAAATATGCAATCAAATATTGTATGACATGAAAATACATTTTTCATGTTAACCTTAAGCATTTATCCATAACTTTTAACAAAATATATTTTGTAATCTTTATAGATAATATCAATTTGTCAAGATTATCTCATAATTTTAAGAACAAAATGGAAAAATAAAAGGTTTAGACAGACCTTTTAAAACCGAATTCACCAAGTGTGCAAATCAAACAAAAATACTAAAAACTTTAGACATCTTGATGAAACTTCTTTGCTAATCATAGATGCATGATCACAAAATATCTTTTTTTTTTTGCCAATTTATAAGCTACTAACACTTAATAAGGTTTTTTTCAATATTTTTTTTCAATATTTTCTTTCAATGCTTATATCAGATGAGAGAAAGAAAAAATTTGAAAATAAAAAATAAATTTTTGCTCGGAGAAAAAATTAAGAAGCAGAAGAAGATTAAGGAGAAGTTGAAGAAGAGAAGAAGTTATTAAAAAGAAAAAAAAATTCATCATTTTACAATTAATATGGCATATGGTGGTTGTGGAAAATTTGATATTTTTTTTTTGATTTTGACTTCTTCTTCCGTTTTTATTTTTTATTTTTTTATTATAATGCAATAATAGTACAATAATTGCATAGCTAATTTTCTAGCTATCACCATTAATCATATAATCAATTTTCTCTTCTATTAACCATGGTAATTACTTTAATATACCACTATGGTTAATTTAATTAACAATTTAATTAAATAATTTTAATTAACACTTTAATTAAAATTATAAATAGGAGAAATAGTTAAAATTAATCAATATTAATTTCAACTCAAAAAGTATAAGTGATCATTTCTAATTAAATTACTCCCCACATCTTAAATATGGACTAGACAAATAATTTAATTTGGGTATGACTTATAAAGTGAATAATTTTATCGAAATGAAAATATAATATTAATTCTTTAATATTATATCGAACACTATTTTCAAATTCCTTGTATACTCGGATACATTAAGTATCCTATTAGAATTCTCCTTTTAATTACTAATAAAATTTCAAATATTAATTTGACCTCTAAATCATAATATTAAGTCCTCTCGTTATAATCCTGATATTGATTAGAGTCACAACATATCAAACCCTATTAGTCAATATTTTAATAAGTGATAATTTGCGTTCTGATTAAAATAAGACTTATCATTATTAGTCTAATTAATAATATCGATCTTATATCGAACAAGTTATATTTTTCATAGTTATGAATTTATTTTATCAAAACCAAAATACCAACTTCATTAGAATCTTGTCCTGGTGCTAGAGGGTAACGAGTCCTACTATTGGTAATATCATATCTCATTACATGACTAACTGTTGTGACCACGAGCTGGATTACCAAGCGTAATTAGTCTAGTATAAGGCAAGAGCACCTCCACAGCCACCTATAAAAAGGCAGTCTTGACACATCAAGTCAAAAGATTTCGAGTCATAAAAGACTCATATATTATGACCAAGATAATAATTGTTGACATCTAGCACTCGTTATTTTGATTATGGTTTTTGAATCCACTAGTTATTTTATCCGAACTAAGCAATATTAAAAATATTCAAACAAATACTATTTCGAGTAATAAAATACTCATATATTATGACCAAGATAATAATTGTTGACATCTAGCACTCGTTATTTTGATTATGGTTGTTGAATCCACTCGTTATTTTATCCGAACTAAGCAATATTAAAAATATTCAAATCAATATTATTTGGATTTAGTTTGGATAATCGGTTTAGTTGGTTTGATAAATAAATTAATGAACAAAATAAAATATCATAAAAATTCAACAACCATAATCAAAATAACGTGAAAATCATCTAAAAAATAAAAATTTAGCACACTTTTAATTTTTAGAAATTTAAAATATGTTAGAGATTATTAAAGTAATTCTTGCTCAATTATAGTATTTCAGTATATTCATCAAAATACCATTTGCTATTGCGAGGATGGGGTCTTGAGTTCAACTTTTATTCTCTGTACTATGTGTGATTTCGCCTTTATGGCTAGTGTAAGGGGATATCTACTTTTTATTGTGTAGTCCAACGGACTCTTTAAATATATTTATAAGATGTCCCCTCTCTCCCATACAATATATATATATATATATATATATATATATAGTGGGGGTAAATTGTTTTTCCTTAACCCGGGATCCAAAAGAATGTCCTCAAAATTAACTTTTAAACGAACTTGCTTGGAAAAATTTTACATATTTTCTTTTAAAGATTAATTAACAATTGATTTTCTTTTGAAATATCTTTCCATAGTTAATTAATATTAAAACTTCAATTAGAATTTATAAAAATAACTTAAAAGACAAGTATTCTAACTATTAATTGAAATTAAAAAAACTAATATTAATTTTACAATTAAAAGGAAAGCTAATACAAATATTAATCTACTAAGGCAGTCTCACTACTAGCATTCTACTTTAATTGCCACAAATTCCATAACATCAATTTACCAATTTTTTTTTTTCAATTTTATCAAATTACTCTATTAATTAATTAATTCAATTAATTTTTGTTTAATTATATTATTTGAAGTTCCTCCAAATTTTGTCAAAATTTTCACAAATAATACTAAGAAATGCACAAATATATCAAAATCTTAATGAAAAACTAAATTATAATAAGAATTTCACTCGCTTTATTATTTGAAGCTTGGTTTAGCTGTATCATCTTGTATTCATTCTTGCTCTCTTCTTTCTTTCTTTCTTCTTTTCCTCCTTTATTTTCTTCACCCAATTTCAATTCCTTTGTATTTAAGCTTTCATCTTTTTATCATATTTTGGTTCTTAGTTATATTTTAGTACAAGAAAAGGCTCACTTTGTTATCTTTTGCTTTGGATTGTGCTGTTATGGTAGGAGACCAGAAGTAGAGGTAAGGAAGGAAGTTTGTTGAAGTTATATATTTGTCAAGAATGATTTGTTTATGTCCCATTTCCCATTTGATTTTTGTGTATTAGATATTAGTTTAGTAACTAAATGCCCAGTAACTAAACTTCTAGTAAACTTTAATTTTTTATTTTTTATTAATTTTTGTCCTATTGTTACATTTTCTATTTGTTCTTGATGATATTTTATTAGTTAATTTTTAATTTATTAATTTAATTAATTTATTATTAATTAATATTGATTGGTTGATATGAGTGGTGATGGAGATTAATTAATTAATTTTTTATTTATTAATAATTAAAAATAGATTAATTAAAGATCAAAAGTAATATATCTTTTAATATATTTTTTAAGTAAGTTACCACATAAAATAGATATAACTAAGTTTGATTTTTTTATTTTTAAGTGGGGGCAAGATAAAATGTTTTTTATAGGGATTAAAGAGATATTAAGAAATTTTGGGGGCACTAAAAGAGATATTTTGGGAGCTTGTGGGGTAAGATAAAATTTTTTTTATAGAGATTAAAGGGATATTTCAATTAGAATTGGAATGAATTGATTATGTTTAGTCGGTATGGTTAATTTTTGTGTAGCTCTACAAAAAAAAAACGAGTCACACCTTAAAGTATAACTAAGTACGATTATTCTCTTTAAGTTTAAAAATGGTACGATTAAGCCCCTAAACTTACTTTTGTTTTTTCCTATTAAGAGTTATGTTAACTTGATTCCCTTTTAACCAATAAGAAGTTAATATGTGTCATTTAAAACGGTGTCATGTAATTGGTTAAAATAAAGCAAAAAGGGTTATTTTAGCTTTTTAACTACCAAAAGTATGAGTTGGACCCTAAATTTTTTATCAGATGCAATTAAACCCTTTATATTTTAAATTGGTACAAAGAAATCTCTAAACTAACATAATTTCTATCTCATTTGATAAAACTCGCTTAGTTAACTTAGTTATCAATCACAAATTGATATATAACAATTTTTAAACTTAATTTAAAATTATTTTATTTTTATAAATTATATTAAAAATTAATTACGTTTTTATAATAATAGAATTAATTTTCATAATAAGTAAATTAATTTTTTTATAGCTTTCTTCCTTCTCCTCTTCTTTTTTTTTTTATATATTTTTCACTATAAAAAAATATACAGTTATGTCTATATTATACAGGTAAAAATCAACTTGCATTGCCAATTTGTTGTTTTTATTGATAAAATGACAACAATAATATGATTTTTATTTAAAAAATCTCTATATCTGTTTAAATTCAAGGAATGAACAAAGCATGACAATTAGATTTTATTATTATTATTATTATTATTATTATTATTATTTAAGATAACAAAATTTTTGCTGATAAAAATGACAAATTGGTAATGCATGTTGAAATTTCATCATTTCCTTAAAGATAAAGTAATTTTTCATAATAAAAATTATATAAAACAAAGGAATAAAATTATATAAAATTAATTTACTTATTATAAAAATAATTTAATTATTAAGAAAAAATAATTAATTTTTTATTAAATAAAATTTATTATTTAAAAAATAAATGAAAAATAAATTTTAAATTGAGTTAAATTTTATTATTGGTAACTAAGTTGATTCGGTGAGTTTTATCAACTGGTATAGAAATTAAGTTAATTTACGGGCTTATATATACCGAGTTAAAACATAAAGGGATCAATTGTACACAATCAAAAGTTTAGAGTCCAACTTGTATTTTTATTATAGTTCAAGAGGTTATTTGTACTGAGTTATAACATAAAAGGTTTAATTGTATCCAATCAAAAGTTTAATTTTTTATTAAAGAAAATTTATTATTTAAAAAATAAATGAAAAATAAATTTTAAGTTGAGCTAAATTTTATTATTGGTAATTGAGTTGATTCAGCGAGTTTTATCAAATGGGATAGAAATTAAGTTAATTTACAGGCTTATATGTACCGAGTTAAAATATAAAGGGATTAATTGTACACAATCAAAAGTTTAGAATCCAACTTGTATTTTTAGTATAGTTCAAAGGGTTATTTGTATTGAGTTACAACATAAAAGGTTTAATTGTATCCAATCAAAAGTTTATGATCCAATTTGTATACTTTTAGTATAATTTATGAACTAATTTAATACTTTTACTTTATATTAACAAGTTAAACGACACCATTTTAAGTGATGCGTGTCAATTTCTTATTGGTTAAAAAGGAATCGAGTTACCTTAACGAAACTCATTAATGGTAAGGATGATAATGGAGCAGAACAGGGTCGGATTTTACTTTCCCCATTCTCGTCCCCATCTCCAATTATAAATTAGTATCCCCTCCTTGCCTCATAACCTAATTAATCCGTATCCACGGCCCAAATGTTCTCCAAATGGAGTCGGATTTGATATATTTAATCATTCTATAATTCATATTTAACTTACTAATGTTCTCCAAATGGAGTCGGATCGGACATATTTAATCATTCCATAATTCATATTTAACTTACTAAAATGATATATTAATTAATTCATACATAACTATCAAAGTTTATATGTATCAACTAAAAAACACATTAAAATATTACAATCTCTAAATCTAAAAATCTAGGCAAACTATATATATCATTCTTGAAGTTAAAAATGATTCAAACTACTAAAAAAAATATTCTGCATAATTGCAATTATATATATATATATATATATATACTTTGGAAGAAACAACATATTTAGGTATTTTGTTACATTATATCTCTCTAATTTTTTCTCACATTAAATTCAAATTTGATTAACTGAATAGAATAAAAATACCGTCCATATCTCATTCCTGCTAAATAATATTTCGGGTTCCTCATAACCTATCTCGACCACAATCAAAAGTCAAAAAACTCATCTCATTCAATGTAACACCCTCCCATATATTAGGAATATAACCCCTAACACATAGAAGAGTGCTAAAGTCTGGGTAGCTATAATCTGTTCAAATTTAAAACTTTTCTGCTATAAATAATTTATTATTATATTCTATGCATGTATATTCACTTAGATTTGCTTGTCTAACTAATTGAATATATTCTGAGCTAGCTATTACTAGTTCTTGTTTACATGTTCAATCACATATCATGTACCAGTTTAGGCTTTCGAGGCTTCATCTCATGTATCTCAACTATATCAAGTTGAGCTATATCTAATTACATCATCTATAACACCATAAACTCGTGATACGTTACATAGAATGAATGTTTCAAATCGACTCATAATCATATTAAATTTTATTTTTTATTCTTAATGACATTAAATAAATTGGTGTATATATATATATATTTACTGATGTATCTATAATTGTCTTATTCTACTATTCATTTATTAAAATTTTCGACAACATAACAGCTGTATTGTGAATTTTACCCTCCTGCAAATTGGAAAAAAAAAATCGCTCCCAATAAACTCCACAATACTTCAACAACTTCCAATAACCACAATTCTAATCGTTTACACAAATCATTTCATCATACATACATATTACATAGGCATATACATATCATCTATAATATAAATTGTTTAGTACATCTAACATTCATCCATACCGATCGTAGCATCATGCATACATATACACTGTTTGTTACAATATTGTCCATTGCAAAACTATACACATATATGCCTCTAGTATAAAAGTCCAAAATACTACTAAATTATCTTGATCCTACAATCATATAATTGCTCCAACTTCTATGTTCCTCAATATGCACGACCTAAACATGTGCGCAATAATAACTATGTGCTAAGCAATCTATGCCTAGTAGTAGTGGATACAATTTTATATTTTCCATCTAAAAATATACATACTATGCATGCACATTTATCTCACACAATCAATTCATAATAATTTTTATTATTGTCAATTATTAATTATCATTTCACATCTATTATTATTATTATTATTATTATTATTATTATTATTATTATTATTATTATACAATTCCATAACACATATTTACGCATAGTTAATTATTATGATATCTATTTACTAACATAAACTCTTTATATACATTTCCTTAAATTTAATTATTAGTTCATTATTAATCTTTTTTTTTTAATTCTATTTCTTGACATTTAATCCTTTTTATTTTTAATTCTTTACATAATTGCCATTTTACTCCTATATTTGTCATATATTTACAAGTTTATACTTAACTCCTTATTTGCCACTATTAGTATCCACTAGAAATTCTCGAGTGGATCCCAGAGGTCTGAAAATATAAAAAAAAAAAGTGATCACTGAGAACCACTAAGCCATGAACATGACAACATGGAAATAAGGAAACATGATTGTAGATCGCCATTGGCCTACACATGCGAGTCGCCATGACTCGTACTGTGGTAAGGTGTCTCTATGGCTAGCTAATTATATCATATACTTCTGATTTAACTACCAGTATACTGAGGATAAAACCAATTTTGCTTCACCTTTTTCTTACTTATGCCCTTAAATAGTCTTATTTTTTATTCATAAATATAATTATATTTCTTATTCCATATGATATAGTTAAATATACATATATCATATTTTATTTTTTATTCATACTTATATATTCAAAATCATCATACAACTTCTATCTTTCTATTTCTTATTTATTTATCCATAATCCTTATTAATAATTAGCTAATTTTCATACATATCATAATAATAATTTATATATATATATGAATTAATTCCATTTATTTCCTTTCAAGTTATGCAATTATCTCATTTAAAACTATTATTTATAATTTATGCAATCTTATACATAATATCCATATAAGACATAATATAACCAAATAATTCCCAAAAAATTTTACTAAATTCCTACTAACCTTATCTTAATTCTATTTTCATTTTCCAACTAAAGTTCACTAAAATCTCATGAACTCAACCTATTTTCCTTACGATACACCGTTAGGCCCATTCACCCTATATAGTTCAAATCTTATTTTCATCAAATCATTCATTCCAAATATCATAATTTAAACTAAATTTCATGTTTCTATGCTAGATTTCCATAATTTCATAATTTTTTTTCATGCACACATACATACATACACATGAAAAACCATCAAAATAAATGGAAAACAATAGAATTTGTATCCAGAAACCTTATTTCCCTCTTCTTCTTGCTTATTTCTATATTTCTTTTCCTTTTCCCTTATCTTTGCTTGCTCCCTCTTTATTACCTTCACCTAACAAAATTCCATGCATAAGTTTTTCCTCAATTTTTCCTTTTAATAATCCAAAATTTGCATGAATTATAAATTTCTACCTTCAAATCTACCCAAAATTCAATTAAATTCACTTGGATTTTTATTCTAAATTCTTTCTTCACAATTCTATCAACTTCATCACCAAAATTGAGTTCTTGAGATTGCCAAAGATGGATTTAGGGTCTTAAACTATTTGGGGGATGAAATTTGGTGGAATTTTGGAGAGAAATTTGAAGAAAATTGAAGTGGAAATGGGGGAGGAGGTCACAACATGGAGGAGTGGAGGTGGTGGTGGAGTTTTCTTGAAGATTCTGATATTTAGTCCCTCTTATACCCATCCAAATGGACCAAACTAGGTCCAACTCAAAATAGGCCCATTAGTTAATTTTTCTAATATTTTCAAGCTCAATTATTTTTTTTTCTATTTTTCTTGCACCATTTCTCATAAAAATATATCCATAATTATTAAACAATATTCCTTAGGGCACACAAAAATTTTCAAGTCAAAATGACATTGTTTTCCTATCTAGTAAATTTTACCGGTCTGAAAACTTATTTTTCTGAGTCACCCAAAAATAAATTTTTCCCCACCTAAAAATTCCTCATAATATTTAGAGTGAGTCTATGTTTTCAGATAATTTTTTGGAAGTCTAATATTTTTTTCAGGTTCGATCGAAGTTCAGTCAAACTAGGTTACTATTCAAACCGAACTGAACTGTATCTTATTTTTATTTTTGATTTTTAAAGGCTTATTTGAAATCAATTTCACTTCAAATTACATCCTCAGACTTCTCATAAATTGTATTTTCCGATAGTCAAGTAAAATATTTTTCGCCCTCAAGTGGTACTATTCATCCCGAACTACACTACTCATACCCAGAAAGTACTATTCACAATTACCGAATTTTTAGGACATTACATTCTCAATAATGAATCTAATAAATAAATGTATGTTATGACTATGTCCGGTTAAAGTCCGATCTACATGGTCTCTTTTACATGAGCTTTAGCATTTTCACTGTCAACTACTACTTATATTCTATATTAGCTCCACAACCTGCATGTATGAGAAAACATGTTAAGCTAATTATAGTTTAGTAAGCACATATGCATATCAAACATAATGTATAATTACATAATTTATGGCATGAAATCATTAGTTCAATACTCATGCATAGTCACATATTCATTCAATATCTTTTTATACATACAAATCCGATTCTTAAAATACATATCTTTTTATTTATCATCGTATTCCACAATCTTATACATTTAGAGTCTTGGCGTTGTTATTTCAAAACTATACCGCCTAGTGGCTATTTCATATTTCAATCATTAATCAACGTATTGACCTCTTGGAGGCTTGAGCGTATATCATTTCTAAGAATGTCATATTCTTTCTTATAATATTTATAATCATAACACCATACATTTCATTTCATTATGAAATCATTGCCTTTTCCAATTACTTTCTTACCTCATATTGTATACATATATATTACTTGATATAGCTATCATTCACATTTTGAATAATTCCATCTACGAATTATATTCTTAATACATATACAAGACATTTTATCTAAATTCATATGCATGATTAAAATCAAAACAAAAGTACAAATTAACCGACTCAATGGCCGGAGCTTCAGTGTCTCATCTGATATGGGCTCGAGCTCTTTTTGATTAACTTTAAGTTCTAATATCTACAAGTTTCATTTCCTGCGTGAGAAAAACTCTCGCTAAGTTATCTCTAGTTTAGTGGTACATATAAGCATTCAAGTTCTCCATACAGTCACACAAAAACATAACATATATTTTATGTCAGATATCACAATAATAATGTATGTGTCATTAAAGAATGAACATACTGTTACATATGATTGTATCATATTTTCATGGCATCATATATCTCATTTTTCAATTTAACTTATTCCATAATGTAATTATAACTCATGTCATTCAATTAATTTCCACATATTATCTTAATTTAATTCGTTTCCATCTATTATTTTTATTAAATAGTTATTTCCATCACATATATATTTATTTGTTATATTGACTATTCATTTTACAATTGCACAACTAATTAATTACATAATTAAAATCATACCATCATATAATATTCCATTTTATTTAACCAAATAAAGGATATTAACATGCTTTAGTTTTATTCTCAAATTATAAGGAAGGCACATAGAACCCTTATATGATCAATTGTGACTAATCCTCAATACATTTTATACCACTTCTAAGTCCAAACTATGTTCAAATTAGTCATCTATCATATCCAATTTATAAACCAATATTGGACATGCATATACCATTTTAGTACACACTCATATTCAGTCCATGTAAATTCCATTGCTAAGTGTTTTATTTTATATATATATATATATATATATATATTTGTTCTACAACATATATCACAATAGAAGTTCTATATATCAGCATGGTTTTTATGCAACAAATAAATAATTATTTCATATTCAACTTGTATACAATAATCTTTCCATTATTTAATTTACTTATAACATTACTATTATTATCATTATGTTTTTGTTTTAGTCCAGCCCATAATACCTATGTCTGAACTAATTAATAGGAATATGGGGTTGCCATTACCAACCTTTTTAAATAATAGTACCATTACCGGCATTAAGATTGTATTGCACACATATATTTCTTTCCTTGATTAGCATGCCAAACCATCCACTATTCTAGTTCAAGGCTAAGTGTATTAAGGCTTTAATAATATAATCAACATCATTATTATTATTGTTGTCACAATTTCCTTTTTAACATTATATATATATATATTCCACTGGAAACTGCTTCCTGTATCACTGCTTTTTCATTTTGATTTTCGAAAATCTCTTCTTTCCGTATAAACCCTTTGGAGCTGGAGCATTCTTCCTTTATTAGCCGTCGGGGAGGGAGTGCTCTCACCGTGTTCCTCAAATATATAATGAATTACAAATGTCATATGTTAATATATGTATTATATTTCCATATATGCCAATAAAGTCAAATTTTCCAACAACAATCTCACATATACATCACATCACATGAAAAAGATCGCAATACATATTTTTTTGTATTTGGCAGATTCCAACCCTGATATTGGGCTTCGATTTCAACCATTTTTTAATTGGATTCAAATCTTATGGTCTTCTATAAACTTTTATCTCATTGTCTTATCTTTAATTTGAAAAAAGAATCATCAAAATCCAAGTTTTGTACAAAAAGATATAACCATTTTACCATTAAGTATTCAACCAAATTTTATCCAGCATTAATTTGGTATTACCTGATCCAAATTTTGTAATTTATTTTAGATCTAGTTGAAATCTGAATTTCTATTTATGTTATTCATAACATTTTAGTACTGTATGTTAACTTTCATGTCCAATTTGTTTCATACCAATCCAATTGCCACAACAAAAATTATGATTAAATTCATCAAGACTGTTCCTAGGATTATATCACAAGGCATCTCTTATGCTTAATTCAAATTAACTAATTCCCTAATTATATGCATTTATGCTTATGTCCAAAATTTTTAGACCTTAAATATATTTTTAAACCTTGATATTTCACACTAACTTACCACAAAACTATAAGAACAACAATTTAATACATAGTATTGCAAACTACTTATATATCACAATTTTCATAGTTATATGACACATACGTTTTTTTTTATCAAAGATGCACATACCAAAATAATTATTTCATACTCTTAAGTGTACCATCACCCTCATACACAATTATTATACATTCAATAACCACATATAAATCCTTACTTATAAATATACCATAACACATAAATTCATCACTTTTCAACAATCCATACATATTAACAATCCAATATATCATTTCAAGTTCTTAATTAAGCCACATTATATAAAATTTATCAATTAAGCATGCACATGCACAATCGACGAACTAAAATACAAATATGTATAGACCTTATTGGAGCTTTACCCAAAATACAAACTTGTAGAGTTTGTTCATCCTACTTGATAGTCACCTCCTTCTTCTAACATGTTAAGAGCCTAATTTGAAAATATAATTGACTAATATATTGTTAGAATACATATTCTTAATATGGTTTAAATAAATAACTAAAGTTTCTCCTATGTGGCAATGTGGCCTTTTGGAATTATTGACTCTATAACTTTTTATACACTTGTTCAATTTATGTAATTCTTATTTATAATAAAATATAACAAATAAAACTATGACATATTAAAATTTCATAATTTTTGGAGTATTACATAATTTTTGGTACAATTCCAAAGTTTGTCCTATCTTATAACTCCTGTCCTTAGGCAGTTTTGAGACACTCAATTTAAAAATTCATATATTTCAACATGTATATTATATTGTAGTGAAACTTTGTAGGAGCCCATATACGATATTTTGAGACATTTTTTATGTTTATCATTTTTAGCAGTTTGGCCTCTAAGATCCTTAATTTATAATGACAATGTGACTGATCTAACACAAAACAACAACCGACCAGTGTCCCTTTTTATAATCATAACTCACAAAATACACAACATTTTAGGTATGGCTTCTATAGAAGTTTAGTAAGACAAAGGGATAAAATTTTTATATTTTAACATTCATCCAATGCGGCTTATAAGAACCTCAAAATTGAGTACAAATTTGCTATAGCTGCACAAGTATAAGGAAGCAGTTTAATTAAGGAATAATTATAATTCCCTTTACCATAACTCAACATCCACCAGAAATCTTGTCATGAAATTTAGTATACAACTAGATAACACAAAGAGTTACAACTTTCATGTTTTGAGTTTCCTTTAATTCGGCCTTTAAAATGATCAAAATAAGCCAATTCAATAGAGTATCCTATTAATACTCCTCTAGAAACCAATTTCCATCAATTGCATAATTTTTTTTTTCTATAGACTAAATCTTGCAAATTATTTACATAGACATAAACTTAAAATATAAATTTATAAGTTTCATAAACACTTCTCTAAAATCAGTCTCTATAGGCATCAAAATTGAAACACAAAATTCTACCACAACACAATCCTAATAGCTCCAAATAACACTAGAACAAGGGAGAAGAGATTACTTACCAAGAACAAATTCTTTTGGAGTAGGTTTGATGCAAATCTTTGGTGAAAGGATAGAGAATTTAAAGCTATTGTTGTTGGAGGAGAAGAAGAATGGAGGAATTGAAAGAAATGTGTAGAATCCACCCTTTTATACCCAAAAATTTGCTCCACCACCTCTAATCCCCTTTTCCCCGTCAATTTCTCTCTTTTTTTTTTGTCAACCACCTTTTTTAATTTTTTTTTTCTTTTTTTAAAACTTATTTATTATTATTATTATTATTATTATTATTATTATTATTATTATTATTATTATTATTATTATACATTTTTACACATATCTAGTTTCACTAGTCTTTTTTTTTAAAATACAATTTACTTATGTAGTCTAATTTTTATCAAATTTACTCTGTCAATTAATTTGATTTATTTTAAATTATAATTCAGTCATTTATTCCATTTTATTTTTAATACTTTTCATGTACTTTCTATATATATATCGCTGATATACCTACTCTTACTGATCCTAATTAGCGGGCGTTATACAACCTATCAACACTTATAATAAACATATTAAAACACACTTCGATTATTCCTTAATTTGCCCATTTCAATAGACCTATGACATATTTTCAACACATAATTTACATCTCACTTTACATAGCATGCCGATATTTATAATTTACCATATAAAATACTAAGGCTAACCAAGCGTAGCCATTCCTATTAACATGCATAAGTCATCTTTACCTTCACATTACATGCCATTAGCAATTATTTAACATCATAAACATAAGTTCACATAGAGTTCTAACTCATAATTTCATAAATTCTCAATGGAGAGACTTACCTTTTTTATGCCATTTTTTGTACTCCTTATGTGCTTTCTCATAACTTATACAATATTAAATTCATTTCTTAATATAGGCATTAAGCCTAACTTACAAACAATTAAGTTAGTACCCACACACTGTATATGCATAAATATCTTTATTAGCTTTCATTAGTCGGATTACAAAACTCAAGTTCCATATTTCCTTGTCCTCCTAAATCATATATATCTTATTTTTCTTTCTTTAATTTTATTAAATATCATTCATTGTTACCTTTCTTCTTATCTTATTTATAGCACTTTGTCTCAATTAGTCTATTACATGTTTCCATTTCTATTTGAGTCACCAATTATTTTTAATTAACATGTCATTTATCTCATTTCTTTGTCTTTCAATAATCAAGATGTATATGTGTACTTACCTCTTATGAAGCCAACTCAAGGTCCAAGCTTTCAAGCTTACTTAGCCTCTTTGGTGGTATCCCCACCTTCCAAGAAATCTCTTATACATAATCATAGCTATTTTTCATTAACTCATACCATATATCAACATCTTTAACTGCATAAAACCATATACTCCAAACCCTAACCCAAAAACCATTAAACTAGGTTCTTTCTTACTTAAATTCATCAATTAACATATAATTCAACTGAATCTAGCCTTAAAGAAAGTTTCCTCTTAAAGAATACTCAAGATTCCATATCAAACTTACCCATCTATAAATGGGTTTCTACCCATTTCGAGTAGATCACACCAATCAACCACAAACTTGTTAAAAGAAGAGGAAAAACATGAAATCTTACCCAAAGAAGGAAGAAAATAAGGTTGATTTGGTGGAAAAGCCGAGTTCCCTCAAGCTCTACACTTTCTCTCTCCAACTTCATCTTCTTCCTTAGTGAATATCTCAAATTCATGTACAAATCTTGTTCTTGAGTAGTAAATCTTTTGTTTTAAGAGCTTAAAACTCATTAAAATCATGTACGGGATGAGTTTTCTATGGATTTGGGGCTTTCTAGGGTTTTGGGGCATTTTGGATTGAGTTTAAATGAAATAAATGGAGCTTAAACTATTTATAGCAGTCCCCTTCATAACCATGTTCACGGTCATGACACTTTTTATCTTGGCCGTGAAATATTTTGCCCAAAACACGACATTCATGGCCATGAACAAACCCTTCATAGTCATAAATAATTTTTTTCATAGTCATGACAGTTTTCAGCATGGTGGTGACGCTGGTGGTGAAAGGGCATAAGTTGTTCCTATGATCGAATTTTATCGAAATTCCACTTCTAAACACTTTCTAAACATATATAGAAATCATCCATGGTCATTGGACATAATAGAAACAAATGGTCACAACTCAAATCATCCCCTAAAATGGGTCACAACCAAGCTCACAACTTAAGCTTTACATATGCATTGAAACCCCTTTAACATATTTGCCATTTTCTTGTTCATAACCACATTCATACATATTCAAACACTCTAATTAACCTTTCTAACATTTGATCATGCCATTTCATACTTCATATTATACAATATCCTATTACTTAACAATTAAGCATGCTCAATAATATTAACTATGCACACAATTCACATTTTAAAACATATATGTCATTTATTCATATATGACAACTAGGCCTAATTTGTGGGCATTACATTCATGGTTGGTATAGGGTGGGGACCTACAAGTCTAGTTAATAGGGACAAACAGAAGTAAAGTTTAAGGACTTAATCACACCATTTTTAAACTTAAGGGGCTTAATTATGTTGAATCATACTTTAGAGTGTGACTCGTTCTTTTAAATATATTTTAGAGGCTAATTTATAGCTTTGGCCATTTTATTATATCTTAAACTAAATTTTATTGGTCTAAAGCATGCATACCCTTGTATTTTAGGAAGATTAGTTGCCTTACCCTATATATATATACCAAGACACCCAAAGATCTTAGGGGAAAATAAATGTGCAGAAATATAATAACAGAAGTTAGAAGAAATAAATAACAGAAAATTAAATAAAGTAGAAATTTAAATTACAAGAGCATAAAACCTTACTTAGTATTTGTAAAATTGAGATACAATAACTAATGTAAGGTATGAGAGAAAGGTGGTTACAAGTTTTAGTGTTTATGATTCTAAGGAAGAGAGAAGAGCTTTTAGAGTGAGAGACAGAGAGCTTCCTAGAGAGATAGAGAGGTTTCTAAAAATGCTTGGATGCTTTACAAATGAGAGGAGTCCTCCTCACATAGGCAACTTGAGGGCAAAATAGTCAACTTGAATAGTATCCATATTTTTGGAATCTTGAACAGTGCTGCTTAAGTGGTAGATTTAACTTTTCTGTTATTTTTAACTTCTCCACCAGGAATTTTAAGACTGACTTTTTTTTGAGTTTTTTTTTTAATATCCACTATTGCCAAATAAATCAGTATGGCAAAAATCAAGGTCGTCATCATCATCCAGATTAATAGCTAGTCCTGAATTTGATGGGGTCTTGAATGATGAAGAACTCAGTGTAAATTTTTGAAGAATAGCTTGCATCTCTTCAGGAGTTTTTGCTGCAACCATTTAGGATTTCTAAGCAAGGAATTGAATCTGTTCTTTTGACTGAAAAGGAATTTGCTGTGAAGTAATCTTCTTCTACTCATGAATCCAAATCATAACTTCATTGGGATTTAAGCTTTGTGGAATTTTGAATTTGTCCCACCATTTGATTTTGAATCTCATTCTAATGATGGGAATCGAATGTTCAGAGTAATCTAAGGTCTAAGCAAAGACCTAAGGCAAATAGAACCTTGAATGAAAAAGGCAAAGGGTTGAAAGCCTTTTTTCTTCTGGGCTTAGTGTATAATGGGTTTTGAATAGGTTAAAGGATTTGAGAATATAAGGTTGTGTCTTTAGGAATTAGAGATATGTGCCAAACTTATCCCACCACATGGGCCACCATGAAGGAAAAGAGGAGGGATTACAAGTGGTGTTAAAATAGAATAACCAAGTATGGGATTTTCTGGTATTTTGGATTGTAAAGGCATTAAACCAAGCTTGCTAGTAATCCCAGTAATTATACGTGGTATCAAAAAAGGGTAACTTTTTTAAGGCTTGTGGGAAATGAAGAGGTTGAGAAATTTCAAATTTCCAATCTCCTCGAGCAATAACCTTGTGAATTTTACAAATGGAATATGCGGGATCAATCTGCTGTTCATTATAAAAGAAATTTTTGAAAGAAGCAGATTCTGTTATTTCTAAAATTCTTTGATAAAAAATTGGAGTTTTTGTTAAATCAGTTGGTTTATAAAACCACCTTTTTCCAAAGAATTTTTCTAAAGTATTAAAGGGATTTGGTCCATGGAAACCCTTTTCTAAGAAATTGGAGGACTAGTAACTAATTCATCAATCTGTAAGGGTTTTCTATCTTCGAAATTAGAAGAGAAATTTTCTAGTTCGGAATCAGAAGAGTCTATAAGTAAGTTGGAGATTCTAGACCTAGTTTCTTCATCAAGTTGAATTTCATGCAATTTTTTATTTATTTTGTAGAATTTAGAAATATGACCCTTTTTGCCACATTTTAACAAGTAATATCTTTATACTTACTAGTGGATGCTGGTTTCTTGGAATTTTGTTGTTTAGATCTTTTGTAATGAGGTTTTTTTGTAAAACTCATCACGGGATTTGGAAGATTTTCTTCCTTTGTAGGCTTTGGAATGTTTTGGGTTTTTATTATTATTATAGGATTTATTTTTGCAGTTCCCTGTGCAAGAGGATGGTTTACTGGTATTGATATTAAACTGCTGACAAAAATAACCTAACTCTTGTTTGGTTCGTTTTAATTCCCATTTTAGGTGTTTTTGGAGTTTTAAGTCTAGACAGATTTTGAGACTCTCTTGTTGGGTGAGACTAATCTATTCACCATAAGTGAAATCATTATAGGTTATGATCTGTTGCCCTGAGGTTTCCCTAATTTTATTTCTAACTTTTTTGCCTAAAAGGGTTGGTAATCTTGCAAGGAGTTTTTCTTTCCAGAAAGGTTGGTTAGAGTCTTCTCTGAGCATGACTCTAGTTAGAAAGGTCTTTTTGTACCATTGGAAATCACTAAGTTTTTTGCATCTAAGGTTTGAAAGGAGTTCGGCATTTTTATCTTTTAGATGTGAGGGATCACCTACGAAGTGTAAGGAAATAGTTAGAATTAAAGTTGCAACTACATCCTGTTGAGGATTTCCTTGTTCATCTAGGATAGGCATTCCTGTCTCATCTATTTTTATGGAATTTAGGATATCTTCCTGTTGTTGTGAGGTGAGATAATAATCCCACCATCCTTTAAGCTGGCCTAAGAACCCTGCTATAAAGAGTTCAGCAATGGTCTTGTCTTCGGTTCCTATTTGGGTTTTATAAGCATTGGCAGCCATAGTCATTTGCTGTAAAAAACTAAGAATACCCTATTAAGTAATTCCATCTATGTTCCAATCATAGACAGACGAGGCATTGAAACAGGATTGAGCTATTGGTTTAATTATTTCTATATCTGGTGCAGGAATTATTTGTAAAGATTTTTGGACTTGTTCATTCTATTGATTTCAGGGATGGTTTTCTGAAATTGTCCTGAGGCATTACTGTCATCAGAATCTTGACTTATTGCATTTATTCTAGAAGTCGGAGTTTCCGGGGCAATCTGGTTAGAATTTATAGGTTGGTTAGAACTACTGGTACTTGGACCAATTTTGCTTAATTGGTCCTGGATGGCTTTGATGAACTCAAGTTTGTTATCCTGGAATTTTTGGATACTATTTTTAGACATCTAAAAGGGTTTGAAAATGGGATTTTTTTATTTTTAAATCAGTTTTGGAGGTTTGAGGATCTAAAGAAACTATGGGTTGTTTCCCTAAATATTTTTCTATATGATCAAGTTGTCTTCCTAAGGTGTTGAGATGTGTATTTGAAAAGTTATTTTGAATAATGATATTTTTTATGTTGGTTTTGTCATCATTACTCGGGTTTTTGAGAGGAATGACATTTACGGTCTGATCACTAAAAGAGACTTTTATACCCTAAAAAGGTGGATGTGTGGACTAGATTTTCCTAGAATCTGTAATGGTTTCCTATTCAGGGGTTTTGTTCCTAATAGTAACTGTATTAGCAGATTTAAATGGATAGTCTATGGAGTTTTGTGAAGCATAACATTCAAACCAATCAAAAAATATAATATGAGCTTTATTTTCACAAACAAATTCATAAAATTTGTCTTGAATCTTTTTCCTAGTATCTGAAAAATTTTTAAAAAACCAAATTCTTTTTTCATAGTTATATTCAGCATAAAAATCATCATGCAAGAATGTTTTGTTAACTTTAAATTCTTTTTCGATAACATTTAATTCATGAACTAGATTTTTAGTTATGGCCGAAAAAGTCGGGCTTGTTGGTTCTTGTTTTGGTTTAGCTTGTTTGGGCTGATCAGAGGTATTTTGGACTTGAGTTGAGGAACTCTCTGTCCTTGGGTTGATATAAATAGGTGTAGGTATTTTTGAAGTATAGTCTACATTTCGTAGGATGGTATTGGTAGGTATATCGAATGTGGAATGTCTAGGCATATATGGTACATTAATAATTGAAGGGAGTTGTGAAATTCTTCCTAAATCTACAGTTTCTAATATGGAAGATTTGTCAGAGTATCTACTGCTAGTAGATCTTCTGTTAAAAGAGAGCATAACTCTCCCATCATGGTATTGAGTTATTTGTTTTAATTGGGTATTGGGCCTTAGGAGCTCAATGAGCTCAGACCGGATAATCCCTTCTAAAATCCATTCTTCTGGAAGAGATATTTTTCCCTATTGGATGCTCCTAGGTGTTACAGCATTTGCTCTAGTAAGATCTGTAGATTGGTTTTATATATATATATATATATATTAGATAGATTTTATATCTAATTATGGTTGTGGGCTTATTAATTGAGAAATAAAGATATATTACAAAATAAAGGGTCTTAAGAGTCTAATCAATTCTTTATTTAGGCAAGACTTCATTAATTAATTTAGTGTGGATAATTATTATGGGTCAGACAATAATTTGGGTGTGATGGACGATCCACGATTATTATATTAAGTGGGCTAAGTCTTTCTTATTATTGACTCTCACCTCCTATATAAAGTTGGATAGAGATAAACGAAAAGGAAAGGTTTGAGAATTCCATCATCAGGAAACAAGAAAAGTTCTTGGTGCAAACTCATTCAAATGGTTCCTATCACGATGGAATCGACGAAATCAGGTTCTTTTATACGTCCTCTATCTCGATTAAACTTGTTTTGTGCTATAAATTTCATGTTTTAGATCTTAGGAATGAATTTGGCTAAATTGATTTTCTTTCAAGTGGTATTAGAGCCAAATTACATGTTTTTAGAGCCAATTTCTTGTTTTCCTCATTGATTTAAGGAGAAAAATTTGAGTTTAATTGAGTTTTGGAGTGAAAATGGGATTTGGAGATTGTTTTTGCGAAAAATTTCATTCAAAAATTGTAGAAAACAAAGTCGAAGGTGGAAGAGAGGCCGACGAGTGTGATACATGCACCCTGCAGCCCGCGTGGGCATGCTCTAGGTAGTGTAGCAACATCTCTGGCGCGTGTGGTACACATGCTAGAGGCTTGCATGGACGCGTTTGGACAAACTCGCTTCCTGCATCAATTGCGTGTGCCATACACTCTCGCAACTGCTGACTTTTCAGTTCTTTCTGTTTTGACCCCTAAAGTTTCTGAATTTTTTTAATTAAGTCCCTATATGGTTATTTTTCACTCATTGCAGCATTTTTTTTTGCCCGATTTTGACCTGAATTAATTTAGAAAATTCTAAATTAATTTTTAAAAGCCATATTTGAGAAAAATTGTGACATTCTAAGAGATAAATTATTTTTATCTCATAATATTTAATTTATGCATTAGCATAAAATTGTCACATTTGGAAATTAATTTTTCTCAATTAAAATTGACAATGTAATTGATTAAATTATTGTGAACATAATGTTTTAGGACATTTAGCCCCACGTTCATAAGGAGTGAAAATTATGTTATTAAGTTATTTCAAGGAAATAAATAAGGTGTATCCCAGTATAAGAATTTTTTTTTTAAAATCAGTTGAAATGTTATTGCCAAAGCGACCTTTTTAGTTGAAATTTTAAGAAATATTCGGTTTTATACGTTTTAGGGATGTCTCAGATTTAATTGATAATTATTCAGCCCAAAGGTGTTTTTAATAAATTAAATTTGGAGATGAAAAATATAAGACATATGATTGAGAATGAGTTGGTACAAGTAGTTTATACACTCAAAAGTGGTAAATTTGCAAATACTTGGTAAATTCTCAAATCATGCTTATATTAAGAATTTTCTCTTACATGTTATATATTCTGCCCAAATGTGTTTATATAATGATATGTTAAAATTCATGGATTAATACTCTTCTACGGCTTTGGGTACTATTATTTTCTTGTACTAAGGTGTTACATTGTTGATTTTTTCAGTCACCTTCTCAATTAACAATAATACAGTGACTATTAAAATGCGACTAGCTCTAACTATAAAACATGGAAGTGAGACATGAAATTAGCTATGGAGTTGACAGATATTGATATTGTCATAACAACTCCTAAGCCAGCTGACCTGACTGCTGAGAGTTCAGTTGTGATAAAGAGTTGTATTCAACATGGTACAAAATGAACCGCATATGTTATTTGACCATAAAAAGTTCAATTCTAGAGCACTTGTTGAATGATTTGCCAAAAACTCATATAGCAAAAGTTTCTGACTGCAGTTTCTTAGTGTTATCGGGTATCCATCAATGTTGAGATTGATACCTTTTTGAAGCAGCTATACTCCATGAAGTATAACGGAGTAAGAGGTGTCAAGCAATGAAGGGTTTTAAAGATGAATCAAATTCATAAAATACAGCAGAATGTAAAATTTTTCAAAACCCAAATCAAAGGAGTCTATTCGTGCCATTGAACTAATTGATTCAAAACATAGTTAGAAATTTCACCTTTAATTTCTTGTCTCAATTCTTCAAATTTTCTTTTTGTTGGGTTTTCGCAAACCACAAGAATTCATTCCTTACTTCCATGCCATATGACATAATTTACCTTACTAGGGCTTACAAACGTTATATAAAAATTATATGTAAAGAAAAAAAATTTAAACAATTTAACATATATATATGTCACACAATATTTAAGAGACTAAATTCCTAATATTCCTTTCCGGTCAAATTTCTGTCATGATATTGGAATGCATTTATCACCTATTTAGGAACTGAATTGTATCTTATGGTCTCCTAAGAAGTTTTAGTTTAATGTCTTAGCTTTCATATGCAGTAAGAATCATATAAATATGAACTTTATAGCATAAGTTATAGCTCAAAAATCACAAGTTGTTCACTGAAAATTTGCCCACGATATTATGGATAGCTCCATGTCCAACTTTTGTAGCCCATTTTTGGCCTATTTACAAATAGAATTCGAATCCATGTACTTCATGAAAGTTTTAGCCCTATGTGTATAGTTTCATTTCCAATTAGTTTCATACAAATCCGAGTTATATAACATGAGTTATGGCTAAGGAATCAAGGCTGTTCCACAGAATTCTAGCAACATCACAAAATACCATAGTGCACCAAAAATTAGATTAAATTCATAGACATCCCCAATAGTCATAAATCATTATAATTATCATTTTCAATATCATTATCATGTCAATTATCATCTCCAGACATAACAACCACCATTTCAAAAGTGCAATTGGTATTAGTTTAGGAATAAATATGCATATATATACTAACCTCAAATGGAGCCTTAAAAACCTTAAGTTTTCAATCTTGCTCTTCCCTTTGGGGGTTACCACCACCCTCTCTATCACCTAACAAGACATCAATATGCCTCTTTTACGCCAAAAAACAAACATATGTAGCATAACTCTACTCTTTAAATATAAACCCAAGTTTAACTATCAAACTATGTCTTTTAACTCAAAATCCAAGTCAAATTTCTTCTTTAACTAATCTAGATTCTAAAATGAAGAGTTTTAACTCTTCAAAACCATAGCTTGACTAAAGAACTAACCCATATGAAATGGGTGTCCACTAAGCATAAAAAAGATAGAAAACAAGAGAAAAGAAGAAGACAATATGGTTTTTAGCTTCACTTACTTCTTCATTTACCAAAAATAATGTGGATTTGGGTGTTTAGCTTCTTTCTTTCTTTCTTCTCCAAGAAAATGACTTCTTTAGCTCCAACAACTTCCTCTTTCTTCTTTTCTAAAGGGTTCTGGGCTATATAAGTGATTTTTTCTTTAGTTTTTGGTGATTTTGGCTTCTTTTGAGTGAAAAAAGGTAGAAAAATGGAGGGGTAAAGAGGGAGCACGAATTTGGATGGAAAAGTTAGGATTTAGGGCTGATGTTAATGAGGAAGAAGAGGGGTTTCTATACTTTGGTAAAGATGTCACTTTGGTCCTTCCTTATTTTTGCCAAATACCCACTTAAAAGCTTGGCTTGTACTTCTTTCTTATAACTTTTTTCCAACTTTATATCTTTTAATTAAATCACCCACAACAAAAATAAAATATTTTATTAATCTTTAAACTCTAATTTTAGACTCCGATAATATTAGTTGCAGCAATTAAATACATTAATTATTCAGACCTAAATTATGGGCATTATAGGAAGAGTCCAGCGTTCAGACTCCGATGATCAAGTGAGTTACTTGGGGAAGAAGTTAAAGAGAATGGAGAGAAGATAAGCAGTTGAAGATAATGAAGTTAAAAAAAAAAATCTGAACATGCATGGCAATCCCTATATATGGGGTTTTATGTGTGAAATTACTCAACTATCCCTGGGTGACTGTTGATTGAAAGAATTGAGCCTCCCATGTCAGAAGTTCTCTGGTCGAGGCTGTCTTTTTATTTTAATGGAACAAGTTATTGCCATTCCTTATCATGCACATTTATTCGCATGCACCTCCTTCAGCCGCTTATGCAATTAATGTTCTAGAGCTACCCATCTGTAAATCATTAAATGCTATGTATGGTACAAGGTAGGTTTGGCGTTTTTTGATGAATGAATCTCTAGGTGTGTAATCCCTTATGGATGGGATTGCAAGTGATCTCTATTCTTATGTGTTAATAAGTGATCTCTTAAACAATTGTTTTGCTACGACCTAGTGAGTATATGATCTAATGATATGGCCACCTTTTATATAAAGATGATATCGAAGTTCTTGCAACAGGGGTGGATCATTCATGTTCGACTTGGCATATTCCTATTGGTCGGTAAGGTGGCAAACATAACTTCTTTTAAATTTCACAATTTTGGCTATTCATAAATCTTTCCCAGTGGCTAATTTGCATTAAATTTGGAGTTTGTTTCTTTAAATATCATATCGATTGGCTTTTCATTATTTTCATTTCTTTCATTTTTGTTTGGATTTCTTTTTGGAGAACTTTTCCTTCATCATTTTTCTGCTAGAGATTTTTGCTCTTAGCTAGAGTTTCAATTTTGCTGCAAGAATGAGTCTTTCAAGTAAGTAATATGCTCTTTTTCCTTCTTTCTCTTTTCTGCTCATCTTTGTTTCTCTTTTCTATTTTCTACATTTTGTTCTTCCTTAATTTGTGTCATATAGCCACTATTGTATGTTTGATGTGTAAAATCAAAGAGCATTAAGGAAGTTATAAGTCCTTTTGAAGGATCAGAGGAGATGCCTCTAATTAGGAGAAGATCAAATTTAGTGGAAACCCGTATAAATTAACCATCCTCTTCTTTACGACATGGGCCCTTTGTGTTAGGGAGTATGGCTAGTCGCTCATCATTAGGCGCTTTGTGTTAGGGAGTATGGCCGGTCCCTCATCATCAGGCGATAACCTGAAGTACTTTTTCTATCAAAAATACTCTCGGCATAATCTGCATCCAAATAAGCCATAAGATCAAATGAAGTGCACTTACGATACCATAAGCCTAAATGTTGTGTGTCAATCAAATACTTCAATATCTTTTTAATAACATGCAAATGAGACTCTCTAGAATAAGATTGAAAATGTGCGTATAAGCATACGACATATATAATATCGAGTCTACTTGTGGTAAGATAAAGAAGGCTACCTATCATACCTCGATATTTATTTTCATCTACTTGCCATTCTAATATTGGTCAAGCTAGATGGTGGTGCTTATAGGAATCTTGCTTGCCTTAGCTCCATCCATCCAAAATCTTTTAAGCAAACCCTTGGTGTACTTAGCTTGCTTGATTGATGAAAATCCCATTCAAACACTGTTTGATTTGAAGTCTAATGAAGAGCTTAAGCTCCCCTATCATACTTATCTCAAACTCACTTTGCATACACTTAGAGGATTCTTCACACAAGCACTCATTAGTAGCACCAAATATAATATCATCCATATAGATTTGCATGATGAGAATGTCATGCTTATGCTTTTTTATAAAAAGAGTTATATCAACCTTGCCTTTTGAAAATCCATGTTAGAAAAGAAAGTTACTTAATCTCTCATACCAAGCTCTACAGGCTTGCTTCAAGCCATATAAAGCCTTGGTAATTTTTAAAATGTGATCTGGAAGATCATGTTACACAAAACCTGGAGGTTGCTCAACGGAAACTTCCTCCTTCATAAAACCATTAAGAAAAGCACTTTTAACATCCATTTGATATAACTTAAAATCCATGTATGATGCAAATGTAAGCAATATTCTAATAGCTTCCAACCTTGCAAAGGGGGCAAATGTCTCATAATAGTCTATTCATTCTTCTTGGTTATAGCCTTTAGCCACTAACCTAGCCTTATTCCAAGTAATGACACCACTTTCATCAAGTTTTTTTCTAAACACCCACTTAGTGCCAATAATAGGATAATCCTTAGGTCTAGGGACTAAAGTACATACCTTATTTCTCTCAAATTGGTTGAGTTCTTCTTGCATGGCAAGGATCCAACTCTCATCATACAAACCATCATCAACATGTTTAGGTTCAATTTGAGAGATAAAGGCTAGACTATTATGATGCTTAAGAGAGTGTTTAGTAGTTACCCCTTCTGATGGCTCACCAATGATGAGGTCTCTAGGATGGTCTTTCTTGAATTGTCACTCCATAGGCAGACCTTCATGATATTGAATTTGAGGTACCATTATTGCAATCTCTTGACATGCATTTGGAGGTTGGCTTTGATCATTGATTCCTTGTTATTGAATTGGCTCTTCAAATAAATCTACATCATCATCAATAACAACAACCCTTCTTAGCTCAAGGGGTTAGATTCATCAAATACAACATGCACAGATTCTTTAACAACTAAGGGTTTTTTGTTGAAGAATCTATAAGACTTGCGAGAGTTTGCATAGCCAAGAAATATACCTTCATCAGTTCTAGCATCAAATTTTCCAAGATCATCCTTGATGTTCAATATAAAGCATTTGCACCCAAATACTCTTAGATATGAGATCTTAGGCTTTCTACCATTGAATAGCTCCTAAGGAGTTTTGTTTAATAAAGTTCTTATGAAAACTCTATTTGAAATTTAGTATGCGGTATTGATGGCTTCAACCTAAAAATACTTAGGAAGATTATACTCATCGAGCATAGTTCTAGCTATCTCAACCAATGTCCTATTCGTCCTTTCAACAGCCCCATTTTGTTAAGGTGTTTTAGGAGAATAAAAGTTATGATTAATGATAAGTCTTAGTGATAGGCATACTTAGACTTTTAGTTTCTGAAGTACTAGCATGCTAATTGCCAAACCAATTCCATTTTTAGATTGAAAAGAGATGAAATTAATAGTAATAATCCTATCAAGAATTATCTTCCCCTTGTTGAATCTAGCAATAACATGCATCATGTCGTCATCATTAGGAATAAGATCAAGTTTTTGAGTTACTTTATTAGTAAAAGGCTCTTCAAGTGCCATAAATCAAAGGTTGGCAACCTCATCACCAGATTCATCACTTGAGTCATTAGAGTCATCCCAAGTTACTTTAAAGGCTTTCCTCTTCTCCTTCTTGTAGGACTTCTTCAACCTTGGGCACTCCGATCGAATATTTCCAAGCTTATTGCACTCAGAGCAAATAAGTTGATCTTTCTTGCTTAAATCTGGCTTCTTGAAGGCTTTCTCCCTCTTTTTCTTCATGATGAGGTTCTTGACCTTTCGAGAAATCTTAGCCAAGTCATCATCACTTAAACCACTCTCACTTGTTTCCTTGCTTGCCTTGAGAGCAATCCCCTTGTCTTTCTTAATCTTCTCATCTTCATTCATTTGGGACATCTTGATTTCATGAGTGAAGCTTTCCTAATAACTCATCCATAGGAAGCTTTGAGAGATCATTGGATTCTTTAATTAATGAAATTCTTGCTTCCCATTGCCTTTGAGGTAGGCTCACAATGATCTTGTTGTTGATATCTTCAAGAGAATGATTCTTGTCAAGCTTCCTCATGGAGTTGATAAGTTTGATGAGCGTACTACACATGTCATTCACTTTATCATTAGGTTTCATATCAAATAATTCATACTCCCTATAAAGCATTTGTAGCTTTTTGCTTCTTATTTGATTAATTCCTTCATACTTTGTTCTTAAAGTATTCTAAATTTGCTTTGTGGACCTTAAATGTTCAATCCTATTGTACTTTTCTCTACTCAAGGCATAATAGAGAATGTTGATTACATTTTTGTTTCTCAAATTGGCTTTGGTGTGCTATTCAGTCCACTTGCTTCTTAGAAGTGGCACTTCCTTTCCATTTTCATCCTTTACTATACCCTTCTTCAATGATGTCCTAAAGATTGACACCTTCACTATCCAAGAACATCTCCTTCTTGTTCTTCCAATAGGCATAATTGGTTCCATCAAAGAATGGAAATCTTGTATAGCTTGGTCCATGAATGTTGGGAACTTGACTTTGTGGAGGCCATAATCTTTACTCCAGAATGATTAAATCTTCCTAGAGGAGACCTTACTCTGCTACCAAATGAAATACCATAAGTACCAAGAGGGGGTGAATTTGAATGGAATGGGAAATTAAAAAATTTCTCAAAGAAGAGCAAGAGAGCACAAAAAATTTATAAAGGTTCAGCTCTCTTTGCCCACTTATCTCCCCAACTTCTGTTGAGATTTTCAATCCACTAACAATCTACTCCAAGTTATAGATTAAACCCTTACAAGCTTAGACAAACTATCCAAGTATTTTAACCCAAGGCCTATACAAGTATTTCAATCCACAACCAAATAACTCAATCTCACTATTGAGCTATTGATTGTAAGAGAGAAATCACTCAACAACCTACAGAACTTAAGAACACTCAAGCTTTTGAAGAAATACAAAGTAGATGTATGTAAAAGAAATAGAGGCAGCTGAAAAATTGATGCACAATAATGATTTGAAGTAATTTACACTTAATCAATTGTTCTCTAACCTCATACAGTCATAAATGTAGAGTATTTATACTCCCTTAAAGTTTTATAGCCATTAGGGGTGTATTTATTGTGTTTATAGCCGTTGAACTGCCTCATTAATGATGTGCCTACCCAGATTTATGGTCAGGACAAAGCTGTTCACAGTTATGAAGCATTTTGGCTCAAGAAAATTGAATTTTCCACTCAACTTTCACCGTCATGAAAGAAGCTTTCATGATCATAAAGAATACTTTCACAGTCATTAAAAGATGGCCTGGTTGTGAAGCCTAGCAGTAAAGGCTGTTGGATCAATTGGATAAAATTTTCATGGACATGAAAATCTTTCATAGTCAAGACAAAATTTTTCACATTCATGACACTTGTCCTAGTCATGAAGTTTTGTGGTGAAGCCTATCTTTTGAAGGCTTTTTTATCCAATTTTGATTTTCAAAACTCTTTAAAGGTTTGATTTGATTATAATTGACCAATATAAGACTTAAATACTTGAAATGATTAAATCTCGTTGCATAATTATTTATGATCATCAAAATGAAGGAAATACCCCTCAAGGTTTAATTGTGAGGAAGTTGAAGGCTTCGAATGAGTCTAAGATTGATAGTGCTCAGTTGCCTTTGATTTGTACTAAGTTCAGAATCCCAGATACATAATCTTTAGTTGTTGTTGGGAATAAATGCCATGGATTCGGACGGCTAAATTGGGTTTGTGAAAAGAGCATGAGGTTTGGTCTTTAGTTTCCTCTGCACCAATTCATGAGAAAGGTGTTGAACTTTTATAGTGTTCCTTTAAACCTACTTTCTTCAAACAGTTGGTTTTTGGTAACCACCATTATGCATATGTGTGAGGGTCTAGCTATTCCATTGTCTTGTAGCTTGTTTTAGTACTAGGTCTCTTTGAGTCATAGAGGGGAGTATTATTATTTCACTGCTCACCCTGGGTTGGTCTTTTTAGTGACCTTCTGTGGTCTTGTAGAGATTGGAAGAAGAGATTTGTGCTTGTTGGTAACCCAGAGGGATGGAGTGGTATTCCTTTATCGTGGGTGGATGGTGCTCCCTGTGGAGATGTTGTGGTTATACTAACTATATGGGAATAGGAATATTTTAAGAAGAGAGTAGTAAATGCTCTGATTGACCATATCGGTGCTTAGAGTTGGTAAATGCCTTTTTAAATTAGCTGGTTGCCACTGAAGAGATTCTATTGATGATGTTGTGGCTGGAGATTGTTTGCTTGTTTTTTTTAAAGCTTTGTAAGAGATGATTTCTTTTATTTCATAAATTTTGATAGTTGCCATTTTGTAAAGGAGGAAGTTGCAAGGGACCTAAAGGCCTTCAAGATGGAGAAAAATAGAAAGGGTCCCTAAAATTGCCCTATAAAAACTGCTGCTCCAATCGCTCCATAGTAGATTAAGGAGGTCCCCTCTTCTAGGGTTATGATATTGGATGATGTCCCAGTGGGCTTTTCTCCTCCACCAGTTGGGGTTTCTATTTTGATTGTGTCGAAGATCTTTGAGGTGGCAGGTGTAGCACTAAAGCCTACACCACCTCCTAATGGAACTCTTCACTTTAGAAAGAAGATATCACTTTCTAGGGTTATCAATCCTCCAACGAAGAAGGGGGGCGATTCTTTCAAGATGGATGAAGTCTTTACTAACTTTCACTAGACAATATGCGTACACAACAAAGGAAAGGATAATGTGGCTTCTACTAAGAAGGCTACTGCTTGCTATGACCTGCCTAGGGCTTACCAGCTTCCAAATGATTTGGGGGCAAGGAAAACTTTGACCGATCCATATGAGTTGAAAAGGGCCAACCTATTGCTGCCCCTAAAGGTAGACTGCTTTCAACTCTTTTTTTTTTTCACTTTTGATCAATAAAGGCTTGTTATGTTTTGATTTACTAATCACCGGCTTTTTGTTTGACTAGATCGCTTAGTTAAGGTGGGCCAACTATGAGTGCCTTGATGCCCTAGGTAAGGAGTAGCAGACCCTTCTAAAAGAAAAAAGAGGCCCATGGTGAACTTGTATAAGGAAAAGTTAGAGGAGACCCTCCGGAAGAAGGAGGGTGATTGGCAACTTGCCTAGGAGGTGGCTACCAACAATCATCATGTAGGCAAGGTGGTGGCTGAGAAGGATTCCATCATTGCCAGCTAGTAAGATCTGCTATCTTGGCTAAGAGAAAGGTTGCATCTATAGAGCTTTTGTTACAGAAGGTAGAGGAAGAAAAAACAAGATGCAAGCTTCTTTTGATGCCTACCATGCTCGGGTTGAGGCATAGGTCTCTCAATTGTAGTAGAAAGGGACCTTTTACCTAGAGCAGATGCTTCTATGCTGGAGAAGGAGCGCCAGAGAGTTATTATGCTAGTGGAGGAGAAATTTTCAGAGAATGACTTCAGTTTTCTAGACAAAAGGGACTCCTCTCCTCTTGAGGATGATGGTGCAAACTAACCTATGGGAGAACCTACCAATTCATTCCTTCTTGATGAGCCTTTTGATGATATGATGAAAGTTATTGATGAAGTTATGGAGATCCCTCCTAGTCACAAGTTATAGAGGAGCCGAATGATAGCTCTACTGAAAATGTTGAGGCCGTTGTGCCTGAGTAATCTTGTCTTTGTACCCTGCTAACTATGACCTTATTATTGTTTTTTTTTTTTTGAACTATTGCAATTTAGACAATACATTTTGCTAAATATTGTTTGCTTTATGGTAATGTTGACTCCTTTTATTATTTGCACTTCTCATTTCTAAAGGATTCTTACTTTTTGTTTGGCATCGAACCTGATCTTTATAGCCTTCTGAAGGTGTGATTTTTTACACCATTCTTTTAGGAGTAAAAAATGCTCCTCTCCTTTTAGTCTTCTAAATGTAATATTTGTAAGTTATTCTTAGATTGTCTATGTTTGTTTGGGCTCTTTTAGGGATGTTTCTATTTTTCAAACTTTGTCTAAGATGTTATAATTTGGATCTCCTTGTTATTACTGGTCTCCCTAGGGACATGTTTTTTTATCTCCTTAGAGATACTATTATTCTTATCTCCTTAAAGATATATTTATTATAGATCTCCTTAAAGATACTATTTAGTCTTATCTCTTTAGATATATATTTATTATGGATCTATTTAGAGATGCTCTTTAATCTTTTCTCTTTAGAGATGTATTTATTATAGATCTCTTTAGAGATCCTCTTTAATCTTATCTCTTTATAGATGTATTTATTATGGATCTCCATAGAGATACTCTTTAATCTTATCTCTTTAGAGATGCATTTATTATTTGGATCTCCTTAGAGATACTCTTATTCTTATCTCCTTAGAGATGAATTTTTTATTTGGATCTCCTTATAGATGCTTTTATTGCGATCGCTTAGAATTTTGATATGATCTTTTTGAAGATTCTTCATTATGATCTTATTAGAGCATCCCCAACAATTATCCCTATCTCACTCCCTATATTTAGTTTGTCTTGAAAATTATATGCACTCCAACAACACTCCTTATTTCACTCCTTATTTTAATTTTTTATTAATAAAACTATTTAGAAAAAAATGAAGAGAGAGAGTAAAAGACAAAAAAGAAGGAAAGAGAGAAAATAACAAAAAAAAAGGAAAGATAAACAATAAAATATTACTTAGGAGCTCTTAGAAGCTCTTAAATCTGATGAGGGATAATGAAAATTTTAGAGAGTGAGATAGATAAAGAGGAAGGTTGTTAGAAGATATGAAACTCTCTAAATTTAGGTGAGGGAAATAGGAAGGTTGTTGGGGATACTCTTAGAGAGTACTCGTTTATTGAATTAAAATAATTTAAATTTTTTTAAAGACTTGAGTATAAAGTGATATGACAAAATAAGATGCTTCTTTCATAGGTAGACATGCTTATATAGATTACCAATAAAAAGTTACAAAAGTTGGAAGTCTTACTAGTAAAACTTCTTGATGGCTTTTGTGTTCCATGTTCGTGGCATGATCTTTCCCTCAATATTTTTGAGCTTGTAGGTAGCTAGACCAACAATTTGTTTAATTCTGAAAGGTCTTACCAGTTCTCATCTAGTTTCTTCGTGCCTATTTGTTTAATATCTCCACATATGAGAACAAGGTCTCCGAAAGTGAAATTTTATGGGGTGAACTTTTCTTTTGAACATTTTTTTTATTTTCCTTTTTTAAGATTTTACCCTGGTCGCTACGCTTTCCTAAACTTCAGTTATAAAATCTAAGCTCTTTCTTATTTCCATATTGTCTTCTTCTTCAAATTGCAGACCAATTTCTACCGGCATTATTACTTATGTGTCAAATGCTAGGCATAATAGAGTCTCCCTTGTCGTAGTTCGAGGAGTGGTTCTGTAGGACCACAACACATATGAGATCTAGGTGATCTATTCTCCCTTGGCTTCTTTCAACGTTTTCTTCAGTCCTTGTACAATTATTTTGTTTGTCACTTCTATAATCCCATTTGATTGAGGGTGTGCCATTGATATGAATCGCAATTCAATTTCCAGATTTTGATAAAGCCCTTAAATTCCTTACTATGAAATTGCTTGCCATTGTCGATGATGACTGTTCTAGCCGAACCTGCAAATTAGCTCATCGAAGAAAAAGGTTGACAATCTGAGTTTGAGTGATGGTGGCAATTGTTTATGCCTTAACCCATTTAGTGAAGTGGTCTACTGCCACTACTAAAAATTTATTTTGCCCCTTAGCTAGGGGGAAGGGTCTTACAATATCTATGCCCTATTAGGCGAAGCGCTATGGCGAGCTGAATGGCCGTTGGGTGCTTGGAGGAGCATTGATGTAATTGTCATGCATTTGGCATTATTCTCACTTCTTTACTATCTCTTTAGTGTTATTTTATACTATCGGCTAGTAATAGCCATACAATAGGGCCTTTCGGTCGGTTGCCTCTGACACTTCATGGGCGACTCCTATTCCTTCATGTAATTCCTTGAGCATATACTTGCCTTTTTCTCCTTCCATGCAATGGATCCACGAGTGAGTGGCAGACCATTTGTATAATGTTGCCCAAACAATCACCAAGAAGGGGGGAATGATGAATTGGTGGGAAATTAAAACATTCTTGCACACACAAGGAGGATAAAGGTTACCAGAGATAGACACATGAATTTTTATAGAGGTTCGAGTGTTAACTAACCTTACTCCTCTCCGCAATAGCAATTGGGTATTCACTAATCTAATCTTTAGATTACAATAGAGTTTTAACTAACTCACTCCCAGCTAAGTATTTAACCAAGGCTAATACTCAACCCAAAATTCTCCTTGTGTTTTGATGGCTCACACAACAACCAATTCCTTATAATTTGGCTCACACTACCCAATTACAAGATAACCCAAGTGTTTTATGGCTAACACTTAAACCCTTACAAACAATTAATTAAAGAAAGATTGAGAAAATAAATTGCAAGAGTTTTGGCACTTAGAAAGTAGTTAGATAAATTAAATGGTCTTTTGGCAGGGTATTTATACTGATTACCCACCAATTAGCTATTACAAATAGGTGTCATTACTTTTTCTAACGTTCTCTTACAAGTGCATTTAATGCAGCTAGCATAGAAGGGTTCCCGATCGGGAACAAAGGTTTCCCAATAGGAAAATGACCTATTTTGACACGTGGCATCTTTTGGTTGGTTGAGGGCTCCAACAGCTAGTTTCTATATGATTTTCATGGTCAGGACCTCTTCGATAATGCAATAGTCAGGTCTTAGGTTTTCTGGGTTCGAATGCTTTCCGGTCGGGAAATCAGTTAGCTTGACTTGGTCCTTTTGACTTTTAGATGATGTGGCACACTTTGGTGGAGTCTATTCTTCAACGGTCATGTCCATTTGATTTTTCCGATTAGACCATCACATTTTCTGATCGGAACTAGGCCTGTCCCGGTATGCTTTTGCTTCTAGAACATTGGAAGATAAAAATGTAGTCTTTCCCGGTCTGTACTTAAGTCTCAGTAGGGAGATCAGTGTCCCGGTCGGGAGTTACACATCCCTAGGAAATACTTAACTTGTTCAATAAGTAATTCACAACCAAATGTGCTGAAACTTTAAACACTATCAACACAACACTAAATGAAGATATTGGTGACATTTAATTTGATTGTCAAGATCAAAATGGAGAGCAATCACCCTATAGTTAACAATCTCCCCCTTTTTGATTTTGACAATCAAACTAAGCAAAAATAACAAATTGATAGTGCATATATCAAATTAAGGTACTGAAAAATAAGCATGCAAAGTTTCACATCATTTGAAGGTAGAATTCATATTGAAAAACTTAAGTCAAATATGATTGTTAAAGTCAACATAATTAACTAAGTTATGAATCTGAAAAAGAGTTAATTTTTGCATAAGTTTCATGTTCTTTCTTTTCCCCTTTTGTCAAGATTAAAAAAACTATATGCATATAAAGCAAAAAAAGCAATCACTAAAAAGAGTAAGAAATGAAAACAAGAAAATATTTTATTGAAAGTTGGAATATGGTACATGAAAAAGAGAATGTGTGATCTAATAATGATATACCACACATTTAGATACTTAGCCTGAAAAAAGAAAGGAAGGAAAGGTAAAACTAGGCTAATCATCTCCTTATTCATCACTTGCCTCCTCTTTTTCTTCACCACCCTCTTCCTCCTTTTGAATGCCTTACTTCCCTTCAAATGGAGGAGCCAATTTAAAGCTATGAGTGCAAACATTGAGGTTCATTTGTCCTTGGATGCTTTGAATGTCTAAGTAGAGATGTTGCATCATATCCCTCATTATGTTGAAAGATTGCATTTGAAAGTCATAAAGACTTTGCAAGGTGACATATTGGGCATAAGGAGGTGGTGGTAGAGGCATGTCTTGGGCAATTGATCCTTCTCCTCTTATAAAGAGCCTTAAATGTTCCCTTGTTGCCTCTTGGGTTGCCTTTTGGGCTCCATGCTATCTAAATGCATAAAAGAAGGTGTCTACCTCCTTGTAGGGGCTTGTAATTGCCCTGCAATTTAAGAGATATTAAATGTCCAAAAAGCTCTCATATTGAGAACAAGATGAAGTGAAGAGAGCATAATTTTCATCTATCATGAGATGGAGATAACTTGTAAGATAGGTTATTTGTGCATGAAGAGAGATGGAACCTTTAGTGGTGATTGCCATGGAGAAATTTTTCAAGAAGAAGATGGGCTATTTCAGTAGGCTTATGGTGAATCATGATCATCTCATAGCAGGTCATCTAATGTACTTGACTACTCTTAGTAAGCATCCACATGTTAACTCTGAACATCTCATGTTCAGAGCTTAAAAGATCTACTGCTCAATCCAATAAAGGAGTATAACATGCATGTGCTAGTCTGTCCGGATAAAAAATGTCTCGTCTTGTTGATCCCGTGACTAGGGATAATTTAGATACTAACATAATTACACGTGATAGGAATCTCACTATCATGATCTCATTATGATTTCCTTTATGCTATGTTTCATATCATGGACTTTTATTAACCAGTTTAATATCTATATCAATTCATACGCAAATAAATACTAATATAATGAAAGAATGCCATTAAAAGTTTGTACACTAAGTGCCTAAGGCAATTGCCTTTTGGGCATATTTCTAACAAATGTGAGTTTGAGAATGTGATTTTATGATGTGTATAATGATTACGATACATGAGAATATGATGAAAATGAACAGTTGCAATAAAATAAATGCCTTTTTCTCAAGCTGAAGACTATTTTAGGGTAGATGGTGCACCATTAAGGGGATAAGCGATACATATCGACGAGCCTATGAGTGAGGACAGGGTGGTTTAAGCACAGTGAGCATCCCTGCTCCTGGTACTCATAAATTTATACTCAATCAAGTTATTTTGAGCTCAGTGAGTCTCCTTTACTTGAGATTCTGGTGAGTAGGGAGATTTTACATTCGAGAGCACCTCTATTACGCACCCCATGTCCAGCCAATCTAGGAATGAGGATTGGGCTATTTATTGAAATAAAAGTGAAATCTAGGATTTATTAGTGGCATGAATACCATGATAAGAAGAGTAATATATGGTGATATGAATTTAAATGTTGAACTAGTCCGGTATGTTACTCTCCCATGTTATATATATAAAATGTTTTGAGTGAAGTATGCCATGATATATTTGTATGTCATGTATTTGCATGATTACATGGGAGAATCTCAATATTTACATGTATCACTAAGCTAGAAATGGCTTAGCATAGGTTTTCTCACGCAAGTTCAGGAGCTTGTTGATTGTAGAGTTTTGAAGTTGACATAGAAAGAAAAGCCCAATATTAGAGAAGACATTTGTAACCTAGTTTTACTTCTATGACATCATCTTTTGTATTGTATATAAACATGCATTTGGGGATATAGATATGGCTTGTAAACAAGAAATTTATGATGTATATTTTGACATTATGCTATATATACACGGACATGTATGAGGCTTGTAGCCATAAATCGAACATTGTGGTAATGAAAAGAAAAAAAAACGTATGTGTTAATATGAAAGAAAGTTTTTATTTACATCGATATTAGTCCAGCTTTGATAGTGGCATTCTGCTTGTATAATAGGATTAGTCCTGTTATATAGGTGGGTGTCACAGTGAAAGGCGTGAATTTTTAGATTTTTAGTGCCTTTTGTCTCCAAAACTAATACTCCTATATCATTTTAACCCCTCTTTGACCTAAAATTATCTTATTCCTTTCATATAATTCACATATAACATATACCCATCATAAAAACCTCTATATATTACATGTTCCAAATTATTTCTTATTTATTTGTGAGCTAAATTTTGATTATCACCATATCTCAAGCGTGTCATATAATGTGTTAAATTCTATGCCCGAATCCATAGGTGTCACATTTCTCTTTCGCTTAAAAGAATTTTGTCTCAAAATTTACCAAACGTACTTTCATCGAACAACTATAGGTGATGGGCCTTTACCCTTTCTTTGCTTTCCTAAGTGGCCTCATTTGAAGAATGATTCCTCCATAAGACCTTGACCAGAGTGTTGGGTTTCTAACATGCATCATATACATAGCACAGTGGAAAATTAAAAATTTAGAAATCCTAGAACCAATGGATCATCCTATATATTAAAATCGGATATACCAATTACTTGGATAAAGATGATTACAGTTTGCTTCTTCTTGTTGGGTTGTAGCAAACCACCAACATCCTAACTTAGATGTCTCTATCGATATCCATGCGATGAGGATGAAGGAAACTGGCTATGGCAATAGGTGAACAAACAACCAAGATGCTAGTATGGTTGAATATTCAAAAGAGAAGAAGAAGAAGAAGAGAATTAATTCTAAATTAATTTTCTCTAATGTGGGCTGCTATATTTTTTGCCTTAAAATCCCTTTTATATGTATTTTATTTGCCCTAGGGCATAAGGAATCCAATTCTAAGTAGGATACATATAAAGGAGTCCAATTTGGATGAGAACCCAATCGGTAGGCTGCTGGCCTCATTGGCCTATTGCTTACGCGTTGGTAGGCCTGGAGCATGCAGTACGGGCCCGTAGCTCACAGTGCGGACCCATAGCACACAGGCCTGCTGCGGGCCCGCAGCACACCGATAACCTACTAGCCTAACTCGCTTCCGCGCTCACATTGAGCATCTCATGCTCACGATGCTTTTCACGTTCGGGAAACTTTTCCATATCTAGAAACTTTTCCACATCAAGAAAACTATCCAGTCCAAATTTTCTCTCTCTTAAACTTGGATCAAATCCAAGGCCCATTTTACTCTTTCATCATACTCTCTATGCGTGTGACTCAATAGATTCCCGATTATATTCTCAATTTATCATATAATATTGAGCAAGTTAAGAGCAGTGTTTAGCCACACATCATGACCACCAATTGACTAGAAAGGTCAGTGGTCTAACTTGAACCCTTCCACAGAACAATTATCTGTGCAATTGTTCTGTGCAATTTATCCTTTCATCTCACTAATCCCCACTTGGTTCAGAGTATGGACAATGTGTCAACTCTCACTAGACTGACTACGTCACACCTAGTCCAAGTGATGTTTGTTTCTTGTCCATGAGACTCATTACTCTAATAAGATATGTCTTTAAAAACCATCTTCAAGACATGTCCACCTCGTGCAAGGATTTCTGAGTAATGCTCTCTATAAGAGGCCACAAGTATACTCTCCTTCTATCAGGAGTGGTGAATCTCTTATTGGTAACTCAACTACCATCGAATACCTCAAGCTATACCCAATCACCTCCCTAAAAGCGACCTCTAAGAGGCAATAAAGAACGGAGTCAAGGTATAGAATCAGCATCCAAGATAACCTTGAGCACCTTAAGTCTAAGGATACTTGCACCATTTCTATGATGAGACTATCATTGACATATGAATAGATAATTCATGTATGGATTATCTATTCAAATGTCAATGATAGTCTCATCATAGTAATGGTGCAAGTATCCTTAGACTTGAGTTACTCAAGGATATCTTGAATACTAATTCTGTGCTTTGACTCCATTCCTTGTTGCCTCATAAAGGTCGCTCATAGGGTGGTGATTGGGTACAACTTGAGGTATTTAAAGGTAATTGGGTTGCAAACAGAGTATTCAACACTTTTAATAAAGGGAGTGTATACCCACAGCCTCTTGTTGGGATCATTACTTTGGAATCTCTGGCTGGAGTGGAAATGTAATGAAAATGGTCTTCAATGACATGTCTAATAGAGTAATAAGTCTTAGTGACAAGATCTAACATCTCTTGTGCTAGGTGTGACGTAGTCAATCTAGCAGGAGCTGACATATAGTCCATGGTCTGCCACAATATAATGGAGTGGCTGAAAGGAGAAACCAAACCTTGTTGGACATGGTAAGGTCAATGATGAGCTTTACATAACTACCTAAATCATTTTGGGGTCATGCACTAGAGACTGCTGTTTATATTTTGAATGGAGTCTCTTTGAAGTCAGTTGATATTACTCCATATGAGATGTGGAATAATAAAAGGCCCACATTTTCTTACATGAGAGTTTGGGATTGTCCTGCATATATGAAGCGGACAATATCAGATAAGCTAGAAGCTAAATCTAATTGATATTTCTTCGTGGGATATCCTATAGCATCATATGGATATCAATTCTACCACCCCTTGGAACAAAAAGTGTTTGTTTCAAGATATGCTATCTTTTTGGAAAAAGAGTTTCTTCTAAAAAGAGATAATGGGAGCAAAATTGAACTTGAGAAAGTTCAAGATGCTCAAGCAGATGCTGATTAACTGCCTGAACCTGAGCCTGCTACTCATATTGATGGGTTTTGAGCATGTATCACATACATATTACGCAGCGAAAAATAAGTTTTTTCAAAAACCTGAATCAAAAGATTATACTTGTGCCAATTAAAACTAATTTAACCAAGGAAAATTTAGAAATTATACCTTTATAATTTCTTGATTTTTCTTCAACTTCTCACTTTGTTAGGTTGTAACAAACTACAACAATCCAATATTGGATTGTCTCTAACAATATCCTGCGAAGATGAGAGAATGAAACCACTAGGGAGATGATTTGAACATACCTCAAAGTGCTAGCAATGGTGTATATTCCTTTGAGAGGAAAAATTAAACTCTTTAATTTTTCTTGTTGTCTCCAAAAATTTTTCTCCTCCCAAAAATTTTTTTTTATCTATTTTCTGCCTTTTGGGGTCTTTTAGATCCAAAAGAAAAATCAGAAAACTAAATTAAAATTGAATAGAAGAGAAAATGAAAGGTTATCCCAACAAAATGGCCAATTGGCGAATTTATAGGTGGTTGGCGTGCTGCTGTGAGCTAGTGTGCAGCAGCCCACCTGGACCTGCTAAGCAGGCCCAGCTAGCCTGCTAGGCAGTCCTGCTAGGCCAGCGGACTCGTATGGGCCCGTCAACTCCCTCGAGCAATTTTTCCTGTGATTTTATCGCGAACAGACTCAAAATAATTCTCTTATATTTTGGATCTCATCCAAAGCAATTTTACTCAATCTTCACATGTCCAAAGCGTGTGACCCATTAGGTTCCCGGTTATGTTGGCTACTTAAATTATCAAATAATTTAAGCAAATCATGAGTGCTATCTAGCAACACATAATGATCCCCAATTGATCGGAAAGTCAGTGGTTTGACTACGAACCTTTCCATAGACAACAATATGTGCAATTCATCCTTTCACCATCCTATACCCCACTCGGTTCAGAGCATGGACCATGTAGCAACCCCCGCTAGACTGACTACATCACATCTAGCCCAAGTGATGTTGGATCTTATCCTTACGACTCATTACTCTATTAGACATGTCACTAAAGACCATCTTTAGGATGTTTCCACTCTGACCAAAGATTCCCGAGTAATGATCTCGACAAGAGGCCATGTTATACTCTCCCTCTATCAAGAGCGGAGAATCCTCTATTGGCTACCCAATTACCTTTGAATACCTCAAGCTATACCCAATCACCACCATATGAGCGACCTCTATAAGGTAACAAGGAATGGAGTCAAAGCACAGAATCAGTATCCAAGATATCCTTGAGTACCTCAAGTCTAAGGACACTTGCCCCGTTGCTATGATGAGACTATCATTGACATTTGAGTAGATAATCCATATAATCGTCTCATAGCAAGTCATCCAATGTACCTGACTACTCTTAGCAAGCATCCATACGTTAACTTTGAACATCTCATGTTCACAGCTTATGAGATCTACTGCTTGATCCAATTAAGGAGTATAACATGTACTAATCCATCCGGATCAATAATGTCCCATCTTGTACATTACACCATATGCGAGGATATGACTATCATATTCCTTTTGGGATTTTTATTTAGTGACTCTATCAAATATTTTCTAATTAGTGGGAACTCTTTCTCTCATTATATCACATCTACCATTGATTTCTAAAATCAATTGATAAGATTGAGTACTTTTTTGGACCTTTTGATGAGACCATAATTCCTTTGCATATTCAGTGGCTCTGTTGTTTTTCCAATCATATTGGATTTACAATACTAGGTATCACTTCTAACTTGTGATGAATTCTCTTTTCCAAACTGCTTCCTTAACTACCTTGGAAGCTATAATGTACTTTCAGTTGTGGAATCATCAATCATCATCTATTTGGAACTTTTCTAATTGACTAGATAACTATTTAATGTGAATACATAGCACGAATAGGATTCTGAGTTATCCTTGATGCTGGCATCTATAATCCTGCTTACCTTAAGCTTACTATTTCCTTAAAATAAGAATACATCATCAATCCTTCTTAAGTATTTAAGGATATTTTTGACAGTCACCCATAATCCCTTAATGGGATCATATTGATATGCACTCATGACACTCATAGCATGATATCCATTGGGCCTAGTACACAGCATATTACATAATGAATCCAATAGACCAGGCTTATGAATCTCATCCATGCTAGTCTATTTGTCTTATGTCTTTAGACATAAAGACTTAGAGAGGGTAATCCTATCGATTAGAGGAATAGATCCTCTCATAGACTACTTCATGCTAACCACTTTAGCATCTTAGCTATGTAGACTAAGAAAGAATGAGTAACCTCTTAGATCTTAATCCCTTTTTGGCATGTTACTTTTAAAATCTTTCTTGGAGAATTATTTTAGAGTAACAAATTGACTACCTTAGAAATGAGAGATCATTTCTTACTAATAGCATGTCTTCCACATACTTCACTAGGAACAAAATAGGACTCCTACTAACTTTCTTGAAAACACATGAACCATCCACATATTGTGAGCAAACAAACTTTTTGATTATCTCATCAATTTAGATGTTTCAACTTTTGGATGTTTGCATTAATCCATCAATGGATTTTGCAATTTGTGTCATGTTTCATCATCATTAGATATGAATCTCTTAGGTTGTGTTATGTACACATCTTAAGTCAGATTTCCAAAATGAAACCCGTCATCATGTCTATTTGTAAAATCTCATCACAATGAGTAGAAATGACTAGGAGTAACATGATGGATTTAAGCATAATATATGAAGTAATAAGTCTTTAATGATGTCTTTTAAATACCAACTCTAGCTTTATAGGCAACTACATTACCTTACATGTCGATCTTCTTCTTAAAGACCCACTTGCACCCAATGGGTTTTCTCTTATTAGGTGGGTTAACCTAAGTCCAAACTTAGTTTATAGTCATGGAATCTTTATCAACTTCTAGCTTATGGCCATTAGACAAATATTGAACTCTTTAGAGTCCCTTCATAAGTAGCAGGCTCAAGATCCTTTATGAGCAATATGACCATTTTGTTCACTTATAAGAGATTTATATCTCTTGGGAACAACTCGTAAACTATATTACTTATGAAGCTCTTGTGTTTCGTAAGATCTTACTATTAGTTCATCTATATGAATACCATATTTGGGCTTTGTCAATGGATTTGTGTTTGCTTGAGTATATATTTGAAACAATGTTATCCTCTTTATCAAATTAGAGTAGGGTTAGTTAACACCAACCATTTAATCATGAAATCTAATTTCAATGGTTCGAACATATTCTTATAGAGTGAGCTTGAGGCAACTCAACAACTCTAACTCTAGAAGAACTCTGATTAATGGACGACATAAGACATAATTGTTTGTTTAGCGAGAGATTTTGTTAATTTAGTCTCATTGTGTTATTACTGCATGCTTTTATACATCATACATTCATTACATGGATATATACAGATAGTTATATTACCTATATGGCATGATTATGGATATACTAAAGTCAATCTCTTGAGCCAAAGAGAGATTGACTAAGTCTTACCTAGGTATATGCATGAATTACAACCCAAAAATAGAAATCAAATTCCTACTTCCAAGTCTTCTTGTTTATGGCACCATCTCCTTTGCATCTCCATTCTATCCTAATCCTATGTAATCTAATTACATATTTCAAAAATAGAAAATCTAAATTTACATTTGAGGGGAGTAAAATGAGAAAAGAAATATATGAGAAAAAAGAGATAGGTAGGGACTCTTAGACCTTATTTACCATAAAAAAAAAATTCATGCATGCTCAATCACATTGGGCTTAAGTCCATAATCATCCATCATGCCTTTCTATACACCCCCAGTATGCATTCTCTAATGCATAAAATTAAAATAAAATAGGTAGTGATGATTTTGGATTGCAAATTTGAAAGTCAATTCAACACTAGAACCGAAATTGCCTACTTTTTTTGTTTCGGTCAATTTAATTTTGTATCTCATTTTAATATGGAATTTAATAACTAATCGACGAATTGCACATATTGTTGTCTATAGAAAGGTTCGTAGTCAAACCACCGACGTTCCAGTCAATTAGGGATCATGATTTGTTGCTAGATACCGCTCATGTTTTGCATAAATTATTTGATAATTTAAGTGGCCAATATAACTGGGAATCTAATGGGTCACACGCTTTGGAGATATGAAGATTGAGTAAAATGGCTTTGGATGGGATCCAAAATATAAGAGAATTATTTCGAGTTAGTTCACAATAAGATCATGGGGAAAAATCACTCGAGAGAGTTGACGGACCCGTATGGGCCTGCTGGCCTAGCAGGCGGGCTACTGTGCACTAGCGTGTAGCAGCACGCCAACCACCTATAAATTGGCCAATTGGCCATTTTGTTGGGATAACCATTCATTTTCTCCTCTCTTCAATTTTGATCTAGTTTTCTTATTTTCTTTTGGATCTAAAAGACCCCAAAAGACAAAAAAATAGACAATGAAAAATTTTTGGAGACCACAAGAAAAATTAAAGAGTTTAATTTTTCCTCTCTTTAATTTTTCCCCTCAAAGGAACATACACTAATGCTAGCACTTTGAGGTATGTTCAAGTCATCTCCCTAGTGGTTTCATCCTCTCATATTCACGTGGATATTGTTAGATACAATCCAAGATTGGATTGTTATGGTTTGCTATAACCCAACAAGGTGAGAAGTTGAAGACATATCAAAAAATTATAAAGGTATAATTTCTGAATTTTCCTTGGTTAAATTAGTTTTAATTAGCACAAGTATAATTTTTTGATTCGGGTTTTTGAAAAATTTTATTTTCCACTAGATAATATGTATGTGATACATGTTCAAAACTCATCATTGGTATCAGAGCAGGGACTATGTGTCAGCTCCCGCTAGACTAACTATATCACATCTAGCCCAAGTGATGTTATATCTTGTCCTAGGGACTCATTACTCTATTAGACATGTCACTGAAGACCATCTTCAGGATGTTTCCACTCTAACCAAAGATTCCCGAGTAATGATCCCTACAAGAGGCCGTGGGTATACTCTCCCTCTATCAGGAGCGGTGAATCCTCTGTTGGCTACCCAATTACCTTCGAATATCTCAAGTTGTACCCAATCACCACCCTATGAGCAACCTCTATGAGGCAACAAGGAATGGAGTCAAAGCACAGAATTAGTATCTAAGTTATCCTTGAGTATCTCAAGTCTAAGGATACTTTTCCCATTGCTATGATGAGACTATCATTGACATTTGAATAGATAATCTATATGACTGTCTCATAGCAAGTTATCCAATGTACTTGACTACTCTTAGCAAGCATCCACATGTTAACTTTGAACATCTCATGTTCACAACTTATGAGATCTACTGCTTGATCCAATCAAGGAGTATAACATATGCTAGTCTATCTGGATCAATAATTTCTAATCTTATTGATTCAATGACTAGGGATAATTTAGATACTAACATAATTACACATGATAGAAATCTCATTATCATGATCCCATCATGATTTCCTTCATGCTATGTTTCATATCATGGACTTTCATTAATCAGTTTAAGATCTATATCAATTCATATTCAAGTGAATACTAATATAATGAAAGAATGCATTTATGAATGTGTACACTAAGTGCTTGAGGCGATTGCCTTTTGGGCACATCTCTAACATATACAAATGAGATAGTAGCTCAACCTTCTGAAGCATAAGAACTTCGTAGGTTAAGTAGGATACGCACTATTTTAGAGAGATACGGATTTCTTATAAATGAATAGAATGACGTATTGCTCATAAAAGATGATGAGCCTACAACCTATGGAGAAGTTCTGAATAGTTTAGAATCTGACAAATGGCTCCAAGCCATAAAGTCAGAAATAGATTACATGTATGAAAACCAAGTATGGACTTTGGTTGACCCACCTGAAGGGATAAAGCCTATTAGGTGCAAATGGTCAAGAAGAAAACCGACATGGATGGTAATGTGGTTACCTATAAAGCTAGACCAATAACTAAAGGGTATCATCAAAGATAAGGAATTGAATATGATGAGACTTTTAGCCCAGTAGCTATGCTTAAATCCATAAGGATACACCTAGCCATTGTTGCTCATTATGATTATGAGATATGACAATTGGATATGAAGATGGCTTTCCTTAATAGAAACCTAACTGAGGATGTGTACATGACACAGCCAGAGGGCTTCATATCCAAAGATGGCGAAAAGGTATGCAAGTTTCAAAAATCCATTTATGGATTGGAACAAGCATCTAGGAGTTGGAATATCCGGTTTGATGAAACAATCAAACAATTTGGTTTCTCACAAAATTTGGATGAGCCTTATATATATAAGAAGGTTAGTGTGAGTGCAATCGTGTTCCTTATGTTGTATGTAGATGACATATTGCTAATGGGAAATGATGTCTCAGTCTTACAATCAGTCAAAATCTGGTTATCCAAGAATTTCTCCATGAAAGATCTTGGAGAAACATCCTACATTTTAGGGATAAGGATTTATAGAGATAGATCTAAAAGGTTGCTTGGTCTTTCACAGTCTACATATATAAAGAAGGTGCTAAAAAGGTTTAGCATGGAGTAGTCCAAAAGAGGATATATTCCTATGACCCATGGAATTACTCTCTCGAAATCTATATGTCCAAAGACACAAGATGAGAGGACACGCATAAGTATGATTTCATATGCTTCGGCCATAGGATCAGTCATGTATGCTATGATATGTACAAGACTCGATGTATCATATGCTCTAAGTGTCATGAGCAGATACCAGTCGGATCCAGGTGAGGGCCATTGGGTGGCTGTTAAGAATATCCTTAAGTACTTGAAAAGGACTAAGGATGTATTCTTAGTATATAGAGATGGAGACCTGGTAGTGAGCGGGTATACCTGCTAGCTTCCAATCTGACAAGGATGACTAAAAATCCCAATCAGGTTATATATTCACACTTATGAAGAGTTTTGAGCATGTATCACATACATATTACGCATCGGAATTTAAAATTTTTCAAAACCCGAAACAACAGAATCGACTTATGCCAATTAAAATTAATTTAACAAAGCAAAATTCAAAAATTATACATTTATAATTTCTTGATTTTTCTTCAACTTCTCACGTTGTTGGATTGTAGCAAACCATAACAATCCAATCTTGGATTGTTTCTAACAATATCCACGTGAAGAAAAGAGAATGAAATCACTTGGGAGACATCTTGAACACACCTCAAAGTGCTAGCAATGTTGTGTGTTCCTTTGAGAGAAAAATTAAACCCTTCAATTTTCTTGTTGTCTCCAAAAATTTTTCCTTATCAATTTTTCTGTCTTTTGGGGTCTTTTAGATCCAAAAGAATATCAGTTTCATTGACCGAAAATTAAGAGAAGAGAAAATGAGGGGTTATACACATAATGGCCACCTATGGCCAACTAAAAAGCATTTGTGGACTGCTGCTGAGCCTGCTGGGCAAGCCCAATGGGCCTGCGCAGGCCCGTCAATTCCGCCAAGCGATTTTTTTCCGCAATCTTATCACGAACCGACTCGAAATAATTCTCTCATATTTTTGGATCTCATCCAAAGCCATTTAACTCATTCTTTGCATCTTCAAAGTGTGTGACCCATTAGGTTCCCGGTTATGTTGGCCATTTAAATTATCAATTGATTTAAGCAAGTCATGAGTGGTATCTAGTAACACATCATGACCCCCAATTAACCAGAAAGTTAGTGGTTTGACTATGAACCTTTCCATAGACAATTTTTATGCAATTTATGAAGGGTTTTGATCATGTATCACATACATATAACGCAGCAGAAAAAAAAAATTTTCAAAACCCGAATCAAAGGATTTTCATGTGCCAATTAAAACTAATTTAAACAAAGAAAATTCAGAATTTATACCTTTATAATTTCTTGATTTTTCTTCAACTTCTCACCTTGTTGGGTTGTAGCAAACCACAA